>MDKI01068926.1:0-28188 GCA_005239505.1 Nicotiana paniculata | reverse complement strand
TGGGGTTGAAGGATTTTCGCGTAGGTTTGGTTGTTTGTAGGGTTAACAGATAGTTGGGGGATTGGTGTTGGTGTAGGAGTAGCAGACGACTGCCCAACCTCCATTGAAGGCTGGGCAGTGGCCGGAGTGGCCATGGATTAATTTTCTCTCTCTAGTTGCCCTAATCGCCTTTCGCCAGAGCTTTCTCTCTCTAGTTGCCGGTACTTGGTTTATATGCATGAATTAGACATGGAAATTGGTAGGAAATTGGGAAATCTTAAAGGAACCTAGGAAATGGTAATTTTAATTTTTAGCCACGAATTTGAGCATGGAATTTAGAGTAAATTATATATTTGAACTAGTAAAGCTATGGGTAGAATGTATCTTCGAGAAATTTTGGATTCCGGACATGTGGGCCCGAGGGTATTTTCGTCATTTCACTAAGCGAAGTTGGGGCATTATATAATTTGGAATTGTTGCAAATATTATAGTATATTTTCATTGGTTTGTCGTTGTTTGGCTAGTTTCGGAGCGTTGTGCACCGATTTGAGTCATCAGAAAGGCTTGGAGCCCAGTTATGGAATTTCGGAGCGAGGTAAGTCTCATTTCTAAATTTGTGAGGGGGAATTATCCCCCTAGGTGAACTAATTGAGTATGTGTTACTATCTGCGGGGGCTACGCACACACGAGGTGACGGGAGCCCGTGCGTAGCTACTATTATGACATGTCCGGGTAGCCTAGGACCCACTAGCATACCTTACCTGTTATACCTGTGATCTTGTCTGTGATATTAGACTGCTAATATAAACGAAATTGTAATTTAATGATTAAGGAAGATTAGAGTTTATTTTTCTAAACCATCTAAAAAGGGAATTGATTCCTTCGCGGGCAACTGTATTTCCGGATAAGGTTATATTATCAAACATTATAAAAACTTGGCAAGCGAATTTTGAAAAAAGATTCACTTTTGGTACGGGCCGTTCGATCCTCGGCAGGGCATAGACATGAGTATTTTTTTGAGAGATTCACTTTTGGTACGGGCCATTCGATCCTCGGCAGTGCATAGACATGAGTATTTTATTGAGAGGTGCACTTTTGGTACGGGCCGTTCGATCCTCGGCAGTGCACAGAGATGATTATTATGACGGCTCAGGCCGGTTGTCCTTATCCCGTATGCGCATGCTAAATTGTTAAATGTTTTTCATGAATTTTTAAAAGTGACAAGAAATTTGGGGGAAAACAGAGAGGAAATTTTTTATTTAAAATATTTGGGGGTAAATGAGGAAGTGGTAACTGTTTTTTATTTCCAGTATTTACTTGGATTTTAGTGCCTTATATATATTGCTGCTTTACTACTCCTACATGCCTACCGTGTTCATCCTATGATGTTAATTAATTTGCTGGCCCTTAGTGAGTATCTAATTTGACCTCTCGTCACTACCTCTCTGAGGTTAGGCGGGTGACTTACTGAGTACACGTTATTTTTGTACTCATGCTACACTTGTTGTGCATTTTTATTGCACAGGTACCTTCATAGTTACATGGCTGGTTGGAGACTTAGGCGAGCTGCACCATCCGGAGGCGATCCGCACCTGACAGAGTCTCCCTCGCACTGTATTTATTTTTATTTTAAATTTCCTTGTCCAATTTGTATTTCAGACAAGCTTTGTGATGATTGTATAAATTCTTAGAAATCGCTCATGTACTGGTGACACCGGGTTCTGGGATGTTTTGGGATATATTTGCTAAAGTGTAATATTTAAACTATTGTTTTACTTAACAGATTTTATTTAGCTAATATGTAATAAAGTGAAAGGAAATGCTTTTTTCATAAATGTTAAAACAAGAAAATTATTTTCAATTAATTAATGACTGGCTTGCTTGACAATGATTTCCGGCGCCATCACGACCCTAGGGATTTTTGGTCGTGACACTCGTAGCAAAATAATCGTCGAATTTGGACATCGTATGAGGATTTTATGGTTATTTTACTAAGAACTAGGTTGTCAGATTTTTTAGATTAATTACGAAATTCCCACTGGCTGCGAATTTAAAAATCTGCATTATTTGCAAATATTGAAACCAACATATCTCCTTCATTATAAGGTCTAGTTAAGTGATTCAAAACCCTAACTTGACTAAAATTTTACAAGGAATCTATTGGAGGCATAAAAGTGAGTTTCAAGATCATTTGGCACGAGAAATAAGGTAGAATAGCTGACAGAAAAATATATAAAGCAAGTGTTTGTTCATTCGGTCATACATTGAGTTGGGGAGCTCGGATTTGGGAGATTTTTAAGGCTATTTTCACCATATGGATTGGGGTAAGTGTTCTCTACTCGGTTTTGGTTATATTTCATGAATCCATCTTCGTTTTTGGGATTTGATTGATGATTTCAAAGTGAAATTGAGGGAGTTAGGGCTCGAGTTTTGGAGAGTTCAAGGTGAGGATTTGAGGGACCAAACGGAGTCTGGTTTTGACGAATTTTATATGGTTAGACTCGGGAGAGAATGAGATTTATAATTCTGTCAATTTTTACTAGTTTTGAGACGTGGGCCCAGGGGCCGTGTTTTGACCGATTTCGGATTTTTGGCATATCTTGTAGTTTTTATTGTGGAATTCGATTCATTAGCCTATGTTGATGGTATTAATATAATTGTGGTTAGATTCAGAGCTTTGGGAGATCGAGTCCAGAGACGAGGGCATCCCGGAGAAGGATTTTACGCTTTTGAGGTAAGTATCTTGCCTAACCTTGTGTGGGGGAAACCACCCCTTAGGAATTGAGTCACTTGTGTTATCTCGATATGTGAAAGCTATGTACGCAAGGTGACGAGTGGGTACACAGTTTATATGTGGTGTTTACCGGTTAGACTGTCTAGTCTTTTTCCATGCCTTTGATCAAATTGTCATAGTATGTGGTATCTTGTTGTTAGGCTACACTTACATGCTCTATATGATGTTGTTAGAATTTATTTACCTCTTGCTCATTGTTTGGCCTTATTTGCCTTAGTTGAAGTTATTACCTTCCTTGTTGTTTTGTTACGTCTTAATTGTGAGTTCCTCTATGACTCTCTGCATATATGCTACATGTCTAAATTGTTGTGATTATCTGTGTAGTTATCACGTGCCTTACATGTCTTGTTGTTTTTGTAAAGGTTGTTTTATTCCTTAGATTATTACGTGATTCTCTTGTTGTCGTGTACCCATACTCTTGCTAGTAGAACTTCTGGTAATTATGTTGTGGATTGGTTCTTGTTGTTGATTTAAACTAATGTTTGGTGGGATCGGGTTGCGCGCTGCAACAGGAGTAATAAGGGTGGACAAGTGGGATCGGGTTGCATGCCGCAACATGAGGAACAAGGGTGATATATTGAGGAGCAATAAGGGAGGACTGGTGGGATCGGGTTGCAAGTCATGAGGAACAAGGGTGATATATTGAGGAGCAATAAGGGAGGACTGGTGGGATCGGGTTGCGTGCCGCAACATATTAAATATTATTTTATGTTATTGTAATTGTTAAGGAGGAATAAGGGAGGGTTGGTGGGATCGGGTTGCAAGCCGCAACATATATATATATATATATATATCATTCACTGTTAATGTAATTGTTATGCAGGAATAAGGGAGGATTGGTAGGATCGAGATGCACGCCGCATCAATATATGTACTTATGCGTTCCTTTCTAACTGTGCAAGTTATTCGGTAGTTTTACATTTCACTTAGGGATTGCTTATAGGTGGATGCTTATAAGACCCAAGTTCATTTGTACAAAACTTTGATAATTTGTATTTTGGGTTCCACTGAGCTTTGAGGATCGCGTTACTGACATTGAGTTATTGACTTGTCGTTGTTCCTTGAATTATTTTCCTGAAACTATTACTCTGGTGAATTATTTTTCAAAGTAAATTTACTACGTTGAATCGTTTCCTCCTGTCCTACTAAGTTGTCAATAATATAGTGATTTAAAATAAAGGAATTAATATTACGCTACTTTGTATGACCTTTTAAATTTGAACTCGCTGTATATATATATATACAATTCAATAATTCAATTTCCAATAATTGTTATATTTTATTTTAGTTAGTTTCTCAATTAAATTTCCTTAACCCTTTTGAGATTTGATCTTACTTATAAAGGAATTCTATTAATTTTTAATTTAATAAATCCTATATTAAAGGCAATAGCTTATTTAATGTTGTATTTTAATTGAAAAGGGTATTTTCTTAATTGAAATGATTTCAAAAAAAAATAACTTCCTCTTTTGTCGCTGATTTCCTAATTGGTTTAGAAACTAAAAATTTATTTTATGTTATATAAATGAGACTCATTGGGCGTCTTAATTGCAGTGGTTGCGGACATTATGTTCTGGGTACTATGTGGATTTTGTTGTGCAAAGTGAGATGGAAATATGTGGGCACAATGTGCCATGTGTGCTAAGGGTTTGGAAATTGAGATTTATAATATGAGATTTCGAGGATTAGCATGGTCAGAAATGTGTATTAGGAAGTATGTGATTGGTTGAGTTAACATTGGTTTCCTTGTTTGAGCACATTTTTACTTGTGTGTATCCCAGCTATGTTGGTGTTAATTTACTTGGTTAATTTTCGGTACCATCCGTGTTTTCCCTTTATCATCTCTACTTTTTGTAATTTTATTTCTTCCTACTATTGGCGTTGCTTTGTTATCTTTATCTTGTTAGTTTATTACCATATCTTGTTTAGCTGATTAGACCAGTAGGTGTCTTTATTGCTCTTCATCACTACTCCACCTAGGTTAGTCTTGATACTTACTGGGCGCCGGTGTGATGTGCTCATACTACACTTCTATACATTTTTGTACAGATCCAAGTATTTGATCGTTAGTAGTTGTGCAGATCGTTGTTATGGAGACTCATATTAAACCTGTTGCTGCGTTCTCAGGTCTCGGAGTCACCTTCTATTGTACTTATTTTCGTTGTTTCCTTTTGTTCTGGAACAGTGATGTATTCATTTTGTACAACTACTCCTAAAAAGGCTTATGACTTGTACTACTGATTTTGGGATTATTAATTGTTTAGAGATTTCTATTTTGGAATTGTTTGAAGTTAGTAAATATTGTTGTTATTTCTGTTAATGTTAGGCTTACCTAGTCTTAGGGACTAGGTGCCATCAGGACTCCTTCGGAGGGATTTTGGATTGTGACATGACTGTTGTGAGAAAGTTATAGTGAGTGTTATTTAACTTTGTTGAAAAATGTCTAGGGGTGCTTATCTGGCGGATTGGACGGAAATTTACGTTAATAGTTTGACTTATCGATTATCGATTTATAAATGTAGTAATCTACTAGCCATCCATTAATACATCGGATGGATTGGTATCGGATTTGCGATTATCGGGAGATTTATCGGCTAAATAAAATAGACAATAAAAAAGAAGTAGAAAATTAGAGATAAGGGAAAACTTGGAGTAAAGCATCACATCTGTGCAGATATATGTATTGATACCTATTAAGTTGGTTGATAATGTGCCAAGCGTCATACATTTACGGTTAACGTAAAAAATTCCTGGTGGTTCAGCTTGACATTCATTTCCCACTTCAGCTAATAAAGTTTAAGGCGATCTGCACTCAGATTTTTCTCAATTTAGCTTAATAATGTTGTTCTGCTTCTAACTTATCTAATCACTTAAACACCATTTTTATAGGAAAATCAAACAAATCCAATCACACATACAAGATCGGGAGAAAAATGTATTAGGGATTTAGGTGATAGTGAAGAGAAAAGAGACGAATTGAGATTTGATACATTAGGGATTTAAGGTTTTAGATACTAATTTATATACATAGGGGTAACAGTGTAAATATAAAAATTCTTAATGGGATAACGGTTTACCCGATAAGGAATTTGAGCAATCCGCCCCAAACTGTTTAGCCGTTAATTATAAAATTTTATTGTGTTCATCAACCATTACCCGATAGCCCGATACCAATAAGCCAATAAGCCTATTTTGTGGTTCAGTTAACAGTTATGGTTCAGTATTGAACCTTAACTCTAAGCAGGTTGTCTACAAAATTTGATGTCATCGTGAAGATTTGGATTTATTTTGAAGAAGAATTGCAATTGAAAATCGTAAATGATTTTTGTCAACGTAGGTAGAAATGTTTATACAATTTTATATACATTTATATGTTAATACATGTATAAAGAACATTATACTCCATCTGTTCCAATTTATGTGAACCTGTGTAATGACTCGACTGGTCATTTTGAGCATTTGCGTGTCACTCAATAGTTTGAGGGCACGAGTATCTCTATATGATATATTATGAATTGTGTGAATCATTTCTTTTGGTTTTCAATTTATTCAGAATCGATTTGGTAGAATGAACTTCAAGATGGAACTTTTAAGTTGGAAAAGTTAACCAAGTTAGACTTTTAGTATTTGACCTCGGACCGGAGTTTTAATAGTTTTGTTGGGTCCGGATGGTGACTTTGGACTTGGGCATATGCCCGGATTTACATTTGGATATTTCTAAAAGGATTCGACACTAATTGGCGAAAGTTGGAAATATGAAGGTTTGAAAAGTTCATAAGTTTGACCGAAAGTTGACTTTGAGGATATCAGTTTGGAGTGTAGTTCCGGAGATTGGAATAGCTCTGTTATGTCATATGGAACTTGCTTGCAAATTTTAATATCATTTTGAGTTGATTTGATATGGTTCGGACGCTTGGTTGCGATTCTAGAAGTTCTTGAATTTTATTATGATCTTCATGAGTTTTGGCATCCGATTCGTGCTCCTAGAGGCTATTTTGATGTTTTGATCACGCGAGCAAGTTCATGTTGTGGCTTTGGACTAGTGTGTGTGGTTGGTTTGGAGCCTTGGGGGCTCAGGTGAGTTTCAGATTTGTTTTGGAATGATTTTTATGATGTTTGAGTGCTGGTACTGGTGTCGCAAATGCGACAGTCGCAATTGCAAAGTATCCATCGCATTTGCGAAACTGAGCTGCTGAGGAAGATTTGCATTTGCAACGAAAGCCCTCTCATTTGCGAAGTGTAGTTGTTCACTTTTGTGAAGATCCCTGCCGCTTTTGCGAGATAATTGTCTTCGCATTTGCAAAGTATTGGGTCGCAAATGCGACCTCAGCAGGAAGTCCTCTGGTTCGCTTTTGCGACAAATTGTTCACATTTGCGGGGTTTGCATTTGCAAACCCCATGTCCCAAGTGTGACATCTGCAGCCTGCATATACCTGGGTAATTCTGATACTTGGCTTCATTTTGTCATATTTTTAACCCTAGCTTCAATGGGAGGCGATTTTGTGAAGGGATTTTCATACCAAACCATTGAGTAAGTACCTCTAATCAATTTTCAATTATATTTCATGATTATACATTAGATTTAGCATCAAATTCATGAGAATCTAGGGGAAAATTTGGGGATTTTGTCTATGTTTTGAAAAATGAAAATTTGGGATTTGAGAGTCGAATCGTACTCGAATTTGAAAACAAATCACGTATATCAACTTGTGGGGATATGAGTATTCAAGACCTACCCTTGGACCAGGGTTTTGACCGGACAGGACTCGGGGTTGACTTTTATTGATTCTTTTGGAAATTGTACAAAGGCCATAGCTTTATTAATTAAAAAAAATTTCTCTTGCATTATGTGATATATTTAAGTCGTCTTTGGCTAGATTGAGCTGGTCGGAGGTGAAATTGTAAAGGAAGAAGCTAAATTGAGTGTTTAGTTAGGCGAATTGAGGTAAGTGTCTTTCCTAACTTTGTTGAAGGAATTTTGCCTACTATTTGACATTATTTTCTACATGCGGGGGTGATACATATATGAGGTGACGAGCATATATGCATGTGCCAGGGTTAATCATGCTCTGGGGTAAATTATGCTATGAATTGTTCCTTGTAGAATTACGTGACATTCTTGCTTCATGTCTTACTTGACTTCTAGGTACTAAGGATGTGGAATTAAATGATAGAAACCAAGATTTAGTTTATTATAACTCAATTAAAATTTGATGGAATGTGGCGAAACATTGATGTGTCTGATTCAGTCATCATTATGTTCAATCATCAATACATTATTACGGACGATATTCTTGAGATATTAGATTCTATACTCGTATTGTAGATCATTTTTGAGATTTGTTGAAATACTTGAATAATAAGTTTTTTGAGGGTTTATTGAACTATTGTTGGCTTGAAAGTTGTGAATGGGGTTCATTTGGAATATTCATTTAAACACTCTCCTTGACGTTATTTATGCTTCCTAACTTGTTTGACATTGATATACATATGCTTGGTAAGGAAGAGTGTAAAGCACGAAGGGTGATTCCGTGCCATTATATATATATGTTACCATGTGAGGGAAAGTGTAAAGCACGAAGGGTGATTCCGGACCATATCATTCGAGATTAAAAGCACGAAGGGTGATGTTGTTCCATGTTATGTGAGTGTAAAAGCACAAAGGATGATGTCGTGCCATGTTATGTGAGTGTAAAGAACGAAGGGTGATGTTGTGCCTTTTCATTTAAGAGTAAGCACGATGGGTGATGTCACGCCATTGTATTTATATTATCATGATTTTATGTTATCACGAGTTCATGGCACGAAGGGTGTTTGCGTGCAAATGAGGACGAGGGACATGCATTATGTCGTGATATCCTTTCCTTGTAGATACGTTCATTTCTTTGCATTGAGCTATTATTGTCGTACTTATGGTTGTTATGTGACTTGTCGTTACTGTTATGTCTTTGTTCTCTATCTCAAATGTTGTTGTGTTGCACATTCCTTCTACTTGCTTAACTTGCAAATTCCATGCCTACTTCCTGCTATTATAATTACATCCATGTCGTATTTATTTTGTTGCACTTTAGTACAGGCCTACTAGCATGTGTAACGACCTGGTCGGTCGTTTCGAGAGTTGTAGCCCTATTCCCGCATATTCTTCTTCTTTTGTATTCTACAACTGTTATATGGCTTACCGGGCTGGTTGGTTCAGGCCCATAGAGATTTCAGAGTGAATTGAGACACTTAGTCTCTTAATTGAAAGCTTAGGTTTGGAAAAGTCGACCGAATGTCGACTTATGTATAAACGACCTCGGATTTGAATTTTGATGGTTATGTTAGCTCGGTTAGGTGATATTGGACTTAGGAGCACGTCTGGAATATGATTGGAGGTTCGTAGTAGAACAAGGCTTGTAATGGCGAAAGTTGGAATTTTGGAAAGTTTGACTGGGAGTGGACTTTTTTATATCGGGGTCGGATTGGATTTCCGGAAGTGGGAGTAGGTTTGTGGCATCATTTATTACTTGCGTACAAAATTTGAGATCAATCGGCCGTGATTTGATAGGTTTCGACGTCGTATGTAGAATTTGGAAATTTTGAAGTTCATTAGGCTTGAATCCGTGTGTTATTCATGTTTTTATGTTGTTTGCTGTGATTTGAGGATTCGACTAAGTTCGTATAGCGTTATAAGACTTGTGGGTATGTTTCGTTGAGCTTCCGGGGCCTCGGGTTGATTTTGATGATTAACGGACCAAGTTTTGAAGTATGAAGATTGCTGAAGATTGTTCTCTTATGGTGTAATCGCACCTGGGGAGTGGGAACCGCAGGTGCAAGCCTGCAGAAGCAGGAAGGAAGGTTGTAGAAGCGGGCAAGGCCAGGAGGGGCAGGGGTCGTAGGTGCAAAGAATTTCCCGTGCCTGCGGAGCCGCAGATGCGGACGCGGAATCGCATAATCGGAGGCAGTGAGGGCAAGTGACTTCCGCAGAAGCGGAACTTTAACTATAGAATCGGGACCGCAGAATCGGATTATTAGCCGCAAGTGCGGAAGACCTCGGCAAATCATATAAATACGAGACTTCGAGATTTTTCACCATTTTCATCATTTTGAGCTCGGAGTTTGGAGGTTTTTTAGAGGGTTTTTGAAGAAATTACCGAGGTAAGCTCTTTGTGTTCATTTTTCTTCAATAATAATGTTTCCCCGCTGATTTTCCTTTTAGTTGGTGTATTGTTTAGGTGAAATTTGGGGGTTTGTGGCTAGGGATTTGGAGAGTGAATTTTGAGGATTTGAAGGACCATTTGGTGTCGGATTTTAGTAAATTTGTTATGGTTAGACTCGTGAGTGAATGGGCTTTTTGGCTTTGCGACTATTTTCGGATTTCGAGGCGTGGTCCCAGGGGCAGGGTTTGAGCCGATTTCGGATTTTTGGCTATACTTTAGTATTTTTCTTGTGGAATTGATCCATTTAGCCTATATTAATTGTATTGTACTACTTATGGCTAGATTTGGGAAGTTAGGAGACCGATTTGAGAGGCAAAGGCATTTTGGAGTAGAGTTTTGCTCGGATTGAGGTAAGTAACTGTTTTAAATCTGGTCCTGAGGGTATGAAACCCCATATTATGTATTATATGGTTGTTTTGAAGGTGACACGCATGCTAGGTGATGGGCGTGTGAGCATGAACCGTGGGAATTGGGACTTGGTCCATTCCGTGAATTGAAAAGTTGAATAAACTTGTTGTTAGATGTATGTCTTTCATGTGTTAGAGACATTTGACTGTGAATCATGTTATAGACCATGTTTAGGCTATGTGTTGGTACAACTGGGCCCACATAGGCCGTGTTACAGGTCAAATTACTTGCTAAATGTTATTTGTACTCGGTCTTAATTTTTATTTGCATATCATATCTCAGTCTCTATTATTCTCGTTGATACATCATATTATAGCTGTTTGGGCTGATTTTCCTGATTTCTGAGAGCTCGAGAGACTGGAGATATTGATAACTTAGTGAGGCCGAGGGCCTGATTGTGAGGATATTTATGGGATCGGGTTGTACGTTGTAGCATGTATCACTGATATATGCCATGATTGGCTTTGACATAACACTTGGGCTGAAGGACCCCCTCAGGAGTTTGTTAACACCCCTAGTGAGCGCAGGTACCTTATGAGTGCGAGTGCCGAGTGTTGAGTGACTCTGAGGAATGAGTGGCTGTGAGGAATGAATGATTATGAGGTGGAGTGATTGGGAGGACCGAGTGATTGTTGCCCTGAGAGACTGTACATGAAAGTACTGTTATTGCACATAGTTGCCATACATCACTATTTTTTTTTTGGAAAACTTCTGAAAGATACCTTTATTTGGTCTTTACCTAAATTTGGCTACTGTAACTGATTTGATGAAAGGACGTCTACTTTCCTTGTTGAGGCTACTGAAAATTAAATATAACTGTGTAGCTCGTCACTATCTTTCAGTTCCTTATTTATTATTGTTACTTACTGAGTTGGTTGTACTCATGATACAACCTGCACTTCGTATGCAGATCCAGGAGCTTTTGGACGCAGAGAGTATTGATATTTCGCGTAGCTGGTTGTTAGAGCTATCGAGGTAGCTGCCTGGCATTCGCAGTCCTTGTATCTCCTTCCTTATTCTGTCTTTTGTTATATTTGGATTCAAACTGTTATAGTCGTTTCATTTGTAGACGGACTATGTATAGGTGCTCATAGATTAGTGACACCCCGATATTGGGAGTTATTTTCCGCACTTGTGTTTTGGGTTTTACCCCTGTTTATGAAAACTCAGATTATTTTAAATATCTTGATTTATCTTTTTGTTAAATACTAGAAGTACTTTGGAAATGTCGGCTTGCCTAGTACCATCGATAGGTGCCATCACGACAGGTTAGGATGTTGGGTCCTGACAAGTTGGTATCAGAGCCTATGTTACATAGGTCTCACGAGTCATAAGTATGTTTTTAGTAGAGTCTTGTGGATCGGTACGGATCCGTCTCTACTTATCTTCGAGTGGTTGTCGAACCCTTAGGAAACTTCACATTCTTGAATTCTTGTCGAGTGAATCTGTTGTTGCTAGTAACTAAACTTCTGTTATTCTATTCTCTCATAGATGGTGAAGACACGTACTAACTGGTAGGATGGACAACCACCATTACCACCAGTCAAGGTCGCGAGAGGCCGAGGTGGCTGTATAGGTCGCGGTAGGGGTAGAGATGCAGCTCGCATAGTAGCTAGGGAAGCACCTACATATCCACCAGATGCCCCAGTTCAGGAGCAGCTTTCAGTTATGGATGACCCTGTGGGACCAGCTCAAGCACCACCCATGTCCATTGTGATTCTAGGCCTTCACGAGGCCTTAGCTCAGATTGTGACCGTGTGCACCAGACTTTCTCAGGCGGTCTCTATTCTCGCCGTAGAATCCACTTCTCAAGCCGGGGGAGGTGCTCAGACTCTCGTTGCCCGCACACCAGAGAAGGTGGTACATGAACTCCAGACACCGGGGGCATTACTAGCCTAGTCGGTTGCTGCAGCTGAGACCCATGTGGTTCCTGTGATGTCTGATGATGAGAAGCGGAGATTGGAGAGGTTTGGGAGACTCTAGCCTCCATCTCTTAGTGGTACAGAGGCAGAGGATGCCCAGGGTTTCTTGGAAAAGTGTCAGAGTATTCTCCGTACAGTAGGTATACTGGAGAGTAGTGGGGTCTCGTTCACTACCTTTCAATTCTCTAGGGCTACCTTCAGTTGGTAGAAGGCTTATGAGAGGAGTAGGTTGGTCGGCGTAGCACCCCTTACATGGAAGGAGCTCTCCGTTCTCTTTTTGGAGAAGCTCGTGCCTCAATCCCGTAGTGAAGAAATGGGCAGGTTGTTCGAGCAGCTTCATAATGGTGATATGTTCGTGAAGCAGTACGGCATGAGATTGTTTGAGTTGGCCCGTCATGCGCTCTGGTTTTTTCCCACATATAGGGAGAGGATTAGGAGATTCATTGATGGCCTCACTTTTCAGCTGTGATTGCTTATGACTAGAGAAAGAGTGTCTGGTGCTACTTTTGATGAGGTTGTCAACATTGCTCGTCAGATAGAGATGGTCCGTAGATAGGAAAGGGTTGAGAGGGAGGCCAAAAGGCCTCGTGGACAGGTTGGATTCAGCGGTGTTCCTTCCGGGGTCAGTTCTACCACGGCATGGGTCGTCCTTACAAACATGCTCAGACGACTCGCCATGTTCACCATGGTGCATCATTTGGTAAAGGTTCACTCATCTCTTGGTGCTCTTCAACCTGAGAGTTTATCCCGTGCTCCATCGGGTCAGGGCTCATCTATGCCAGGTCCTTCTACTAGTTTTCCTCTGCTCGCGGCTCCCTTCAGTCCTCACCACCAGCACCAGGGAGTTATTTTTAGTGTGGGGAGTTCGGGCATGTGTGGAGGCAGTGTCCTCGCTGTTAGGGAGGTCCAGTGCAATAGAGGAGTCAAGATGTGTCTTCTGCGCCAGTTTCTACACCACCCACTCAGCCAGCTTGGGTGGGGACCAATCAGCTAGAGGTCTCCCTAGAGATGGAGGCCGATCAGTTGGCGTCCAGGCCCGATTCTATGCTTTTCACTCCAGACCAGATGCCATTTCTTCGAATGCGGTGATCACATGTATTGTCTTAGTTTGCCACAGGTATGCCTCTATATTATTTGACCATAGTTCAACTTATTCATATGTGCCCTCTTATCTTTCTCATTATCTGGATATGCCCCATGAGTCTCTAGTTTCATTTGTTTATGTATCTACGCGGGTGGGCGATACTATTTCTGTTGACCATGTATATCGGTCGTGTGTGGTGACAATTGGGAGTCTAGAGACTAAAGTGGACCTCTTGTTGCTTATTATGGTCGATTTTGAAGTGATATTGGGTATGGATTAGTTGTCTCCATGTCATGTTATTCTAGATTGTCACGCTAAGACCGTGACATTGGCGATGCCGGGGCTGCCAAGGGTTGAGTGCAGCGGTTCTATGGACTATTTTCCCAGTAGAGTGATTTCATACTTGAAGGCTCAGCGGATGGGTGAGAAGAGCTGACTATCTTATTTGGCCTTTCTAAGGGATGTTAGTGCAGAGACCCCTAATATTGATTCTGTTGTGGAGGTGCGAGATTTTTTAGATGTGTTTTCTGCAGGCATGCCGCCTGATAGGGATATTGACTTTGGCTTTTATTTGGTGCCAGACACTCAGTCCATTTCTATTCCACCTTATCGTATGGCACTAGCTGAGCTGAAAGAATTGAAGGAGCAGCTTCAGGAACTCCTTGATAAGGGTTTTTTTTAGGCCCAACGTGTCGCCTTGGGGGTGCACTTGTCCTATTTGTGAAGAAGAAGGATGTTACTATGAGAATGTTTATTGATTATAGGTAGTTGAAAAAAGTTACAATCAAGAACAAGTATCCTTTGCCGCATATTAATGATCTATTTGACCAGCTTCACGTAGCGAGGGTGTCCTCCAAGATTGATTTGAGGTCAGGTTATCACTAGTTGAAGATTCAGGACTCGGATATTCTTAAGATAGCTTTAGGACCCGTTATAGTCATTATGAGTTCCTTGTGATATTTTTTGGGTTGACCAATGCCCCAACAACGGTCATGCATCTGATGAACAGTGTATTTTGGCCCTATCTTGACTCGTTCATTATTGTATTCATTGATGACATCCTAGCGTACTCTTGTAGCCATGAGGAGCACGCACAACATCTAAGGATTGTGTTGCAGCGGTTGAGGGAGGAGAATCTTTATGCAAAGTTCTCCAAGTGTGAGTTTTGGCTCAGTTCAGTGGCGTTCTTGGGGCATGTGGTTTCAGTGAGGGTATTCAGGTGGACCCGAAGAAGATAGAGGCGGTTCAGAGTTGGCCCAGACCGTCCTCAGCTACGGAGAGCTTTCTTGGTTTGGCTGGTTATTACCGCCTTTTAGTGGAGGGTTTCTCATCTATTGCATGGCCCTTGACCAAATTGGCCCAAGAGGGTGCTCCTTTCAGGTAGTCGGATTAGTGTGAGGAGAGATTTTAGAAGCTCAAGACTGCTTTGACCACAGCTCCATTTCCAGTTCTACCATCAGCTTCTGGTTCTTATGCAGTGCATTGTGATGCTTCTCGGATTGGTATTGGGTGTGTTATGGTGGAGGAGGGTAGAGTGATTGCTTATGCTTCATTCCGGTGGAAGCCCCATGAGAAGAACTACCATGTTCATGATTTAGACTTGGCTTCCATTGTTCATGCGTTAAAGATTTGGAGGCACTATCTCTATGGTGTATCTTGTGAGGTATTTACAGATCATCGGAGCCTCCAACATTTGTTCAAACTGAAGGATCTCAATTTGAGGAAGCGGAGATGGTTGGAGCTGCTAAAGGACTATGACATCACTATTCTGTATCATCCAGAGAAGGCCAATGTGGTGGCCGATGCCTTGAGTAGGAAGGCGGTGAGTATGGGTAGTCTTGATTTTCTTCCCATTGGAGAGAGACCTCTTGCAGTTGATGTTCAGGATTTTGCCAACCAGTTTGTGAGGTTGGATATTTCGGACCCCAGTCGGGTTCTCTCTTGTGTGGTTTATGGGTCTTCCTTATTTGATCGCATTAGAGAGCGCCAGTATGATGATCCTCATTTGCTTGTGCTTAAGGACAGGGTTCAACATGGTGATGCTAGGGATGTGACTATTAGGGATGATGGGTTATTGAGGCTGCAGGGTCGGATTTGTGTGCCCAATGTGCTTGAGAAGGCCCACAGTTCGCAGTATTCCATTCATCCAGGTGCCGCAAAGATGTATGAAGACTTGAGGCAACACTATTGGTAGATGAGGATGAATAAGGCTATAGTTGGGTTTGTAACTCGGTGTCTCAACTGTCAGCAAGTAAAATATGAGCATCAGAGACCAGGTGGATTGCTTCAGAGGATAGATTACAGAGTGGAAGTGGGAGCAGATCACCATGGATTTCGTAGTTGGGCTCCCACAGACTTCGAGGAAGTTCGATGCTATTTAGGTGATTGTAGATCGGCAGACCAAGTCCGCGTACTTCATTACAGTGGGTACTACTTATTCTTCAAAGCAGTTGGCTGAGATTTACATTAGAGAGATTGTTCGCCTTCACGGTGTTCTGATTTCCATCATTTCAGATAGAGGCACGTAGTTTACATCGCAGTTTTGGAGAGTCCTGCAATGAGAGTTGGGCACTCAGGTAGAGCTGAGTACATCATTTCACCCTCGAACGGATGGACAGTCTGAGCGCATTAGTCAGATATTAGAGGATATGTTATGGGCGTGTGTCATAGATTTTGGGGGTTCATGGGAACATTTTCTGCCACTCGTGGAGTTTGCTTACAACAACGGTTATCAGTCAAGCATCCAGATGGCCCCATATGAGGCTTTGTGTGCGAGGCAGTGTAGATCTCCGGTGGGCTGGTTTGATCTCGGTGAGGCTATTCTTTTGGGTACAGAATTGGTTCGGGATGCATTGGACAAGGTTAAATTGATTCAAGAGAGGCTTCACACAACGCAGTCTAGACAGAAGAGCAATGCTAACAAGAAGGTACGTGATGTGTTTTACATGGATGGGGAGAAGGTTTTGCTGAAGGTTTCACCTATGAAGGGTGTGATGCCGCGGGAAGAAGGGCAAGTTGAGCCCTCGGCTCATTGGCTCGTTTGAGGTACTTCTGAGGATCGAGGAGGTGGCTTAAAAGCTTGTCTTTCCACCTAGCTTGTCGAGTGTGCATCCGGCATTTCATGTTTCTATGCTCCGAAAGTATGTTGGCAACCCGTCTCATGTTTTGGATTTCAGCACGGTTCAGTTGGATGGTGATTTGACTTATGATGTGGAGCCGGTGGCTATTTTGGGTCAGCAGGTTAGGAAGTTGAGGTCTAAGGATATAGCTTCAGTAAAGGTGTAGTTGAGTGGTTAGCCGATTGAGGAGGCTAATGGGGAGACCGAGAGGGAGATGCGGAGTATATATCCACACCTATTTGAGACACCAGGTATGTTTCTAGACCCGTTCGAGGTAGAACGTTTGTTTAAAAGGGGGAGGATGTAACGACCCGACCAATCATTTTGAGAGTTGTAACCCCGTTCCCCCATTTTCTACTTCTTTTGCGTTCTACAACTGTTATATAACTTACCGGGTTGGTTAGTTCGGTCCCGGAGAGATTTTAGAGTCAATAGAGACACTTAGTCTCTTAATCGAAAGCTTAAGTTGGAAAAGTCGACCGGATATCGACTTATGTGTAAATGGCTTCGGATTTGAATCTTGATGGTTCTGTTAGGTGATTTTGGACTTAGGAGCGCGTCTGCTGTGATGTGGAGGTTTCGTAGTAGAATTAGGCTTGAAATGGAGAAAGTTGGAATTTTGGAAATTTTGATCAGGAGTGGACTTTTTGATATAGAGGTCAGATTGGATTTCCGGAAGTTGGAGTAGGTTTGTGGCGTCATTTATGACTTTTGTGCAAAATTTGAGGTCAATAGGACGTGATTTGATAGGTTTCGTCGTCGTTTTTAGAATTTGGAATTTCGAAGTTGATTAGGCTTTAATCCGTGTGTAATTCGTGTTTTGATGTTGTTTGGGGTGATTTGAGGATTCGACTAAGTCCGTATTGGGTCATAAGACTTGTGGGTATGTTTGGTTGAGGTTCTGGGGGCCTCAGGTTGATTTTGATGATTAACGAACCTAGTTTTAAAGTATAAAGATTGCTGAAGACTGTTCTCTTCCGGGGTAATCACACCTGCAGAGTGGGAACCGCAGGTGCGAGCCCGCAGAAGCGGAAAGAAAGGCTGTAGAAGCAGGAAAGGACAGGAGGGTCAGGGATCGTAGGTGCGAAGAATTTCCCGCACCTGCGGAGCTGCAGATGCGGACGGGGAATTGCATAAGCGGAGGCAGTGAGAGCAAGAGACTTCCGTAGAAGCGGAATTTCATCGCAGAAGTGGATTTTTAGCCACAGTTACGGAAGACCTAAGTAGATGATATAAATATGAGACTTTGAGATTTTTCACCATTTTCATCATTTAGAGCTCGGACATTGGAGATTTTTGAGAGGGTTTTTGAAGAGAATACTAAGCTCCTTGTGGTCATTTTTCTTCAATAATGATGTTTCCCCACTAATTTTCCACCTAGTTGGCATATTTTTGAGATGTAATTTGGGGGTTTGAGGCTATGGATTTGGAAAGTGAATTTTGAGGATTTGATGTACCATTTGGTGTCGGATTTTAGTAAATTTGATATGGATAGAATCGTGAGTGAATGGGCTTTCAGGTTTTGTGACCTTTGCCAGATTTCGAGACGTGGGCTCGGGGGCCGGGTTTGAGCCGATTTCAGATTTTTGGCTATAAGTTAGTATTTTTCTTGTGGAATTGATCCCTTTAGTAAATATTAATTGTATTGTACTGCTTATGGCTAAATTCGGTACGTTTGGAGATCGATTTGGGAGAAAAAGACATTTTGGAGTAGAATTTTACTCGAATTGAGGTAAGTAACTGTTTTTAATCCGGTCATGAGGGTATGAAACCCCGGATTTTGTATTATATGATTGTTTTTGAGGTGACATACGTGCTAGGTCACGGGCGTGTGAGCGTGCACCGTGGAAATTGGGACTTGGTCTATTCCGTGAACTGAAAAATTGAATAAACTTGTTGTTAGCTATATGCTTTTCATGTGTTAGAGACATTTGACTGTGAATCATGTTAGATACCATATTTAGGGTATGTGTTGGTACTATTGGGACCCACACAGTCCGTATTACAGGTCGAATTACCTGCTTATTGTTATTTGTACTCAGTCTTAGTTTTTATTTGCATATCATATCTCAATCTCTATTATTCTTGTTGATACATCATATTATTGCTGTTTGAGCCCATTTTCCTGATTTTTGAGAGCTCGAGAGAATGAAGAGATTGATGACGTGAGGCCGAGGGCCTGATTGTGAGGATATTTATGGGATCAGTTTGTACGCCACATCATGTTTCATTGATATATGCCATGATTAGATTGACATAGCGCTTAGGCTGAAGGATCCCCTCCGGAGTCTGTACACATCCCCAGTGAGCGCAGGTACCTACTGAGTGCATGTGCCGAGTTCCAAGTGCCGAGTGTTGAGTGACCGTAAGGAATGAGTGCCTGTGAGGAGTGAGCGATTGTGAGGTAGAAGTGAATGGGAGGACTGAGTGATTGTTACCCTGAGAGGTTGTACATGACAATATTGTTGTTGCACATCACTGTTTTTTCTTGGAAAACTTCTGAAAGATATCTTTATCTTGTTTTTACTTAAATTTGGCTATTGTAACTGATTTGATGAAAGCACATCTACTTTCCTTATTGAGGCTACTAAAAATGAAATTTAACTATGTAACTAGTCACTATCTTTCAGTTCCTTATTTATTATTGTTACTTACTTTGTTGGTTGTACTCACGCTACACCTTGCACTTCGTGTGCAGATCAAGGAGTTTTTGGACGCGGAGAGTGTTTATATTTCGCATAGCTGGCTGTTGGAGATATCAATGTAGTTGTCTGGCATTCGCAGTCCTTGTTTCTCCTGCCTTATTCTGTCTTTCGTTGTGTTTAGATTCAAACTATTATAGTTGTTTCATTTCTAGGCGGACTATGTATAGATGCCCATGGCTTAGTGACACCCCGATATTGGGAGCTATTTTTTCGCACTTGTATTTTATATTTAATCCATGTTTATGAAAACTCTGCTTATTTTAAATATCTTGATTTATCTTTCTATTAAATATTGGAAGCACTTTAGAGATGTCGGCTTGCCTAGTACCATCGATAGGCGCCATCAAGACAGGTTAGGATTTTGGATCGTGACCCCAGTCATTCATGCCTCTACTTGTTAACTTATAAAGATCATGTGATCCCTTCTTATTTGTTATATCTATACTAGGCCTCCACCATGTTAGTTAGTTGAAGTTTATATTCTTCTTTCCTAATTGATGTTATTACTCTTATGCTTTCCGCCTAGTATTATTACTGTTGCCCATATGTATATCCTCATTCATCATTGCCACTTGCATATTTCCTACTTTATCATTACTGTTGTCGTCATTTCTACTATCCGGTTGGTACATTTATACGCATATTTGGTGAGGATGAGATAAATGAACGAAAGGTGTTGCTGTGCAATTGACTTGATACTAGAGTATATTCCTCGCGCTATGAAAGTTATGGAGTGACTATCGTGGTTATTGGTTTTTGCTCTAAGGAAAAGATTGGTCGAGATATTGGAAAATGTTAAATTGTGATCACTTCTAGTACTCAGTAATTGCTTTGCATATTAGTTTCGTGTACTCTTTTCTGTTATATTGTAGTATAGTTTTTTTGCTAGTTTACGGTACATATCTTATCAGTTAGTATCTTTTAACTAAAAAGTCTCGTCACTACTTCGGCGAGGTTAGACAAGATACTTACTGGGTACATGGCTTCCGGAATATAGCTGTCACTTGTCCTTGGTAGCTTTAGATTTTGTTAATCTGTCTATGTAGCTTTCAGTCAGATTGTGTATTTATTTGTACTAGCTTTGTAAATTTAAAATTCGTAGAAGCTCGTGATTTGTACTACCAGCCATTGGGATAATTCTTCTTTGTTATCATATAAATCATATTTGGATTGTATTGACTATTAGTTGGCTTACCTAACGGGTCGGGTTAGGTGCTATCACGACTAACAATTTTTTGGGTTGTGACAACCTATTTGACTGGGCACGGAGTTTAAGAAAAAATGAAGATTTTTGAAATTTGTGGTCCTAAACAAGTCAAGAAGGGGTCCAGAATATTTGTGTGGTTATAAAAGTTTTTCATTAAAGGTAGAATGAGAAGTTTAAGCTAAATGAGGTCCAAATTTAGAAAGGGCTCATTCTTTTTGGAACAAACCAAAAAGAAAATAGGTTCATGTAAACTGGAACAGAGGGAGTACAAGTTTATGCAAGATTGTTATTATGAACATGAGTGGCTAAGCACTCTAGTTTCTATGATTGTGGTTGACATGATTATTAACGTTTATTAATTACATCTTCGTTAAATCGAATTATCATCTTATGATTGTTTCTTTAATTATAGTTTTAACTTGTGACTTATTGTAGCTACCATTTCCCCCTACTATCTATACTATGCTAGAAAAAGTCATATTTAAATTAGAGGGAGTACATGTTTATGCAAGGTTGAGGGAATTACAAAACTCTACATGTGGGTGCTTCTTATTGTATTCTGAAGATATGAGGTTTATTGTTTTCTTTATCGAAGTCTGTTAGTAGTATTTAATTTCAACTTGTGAGTTCCGTTGACGTGGAATGTAGTGTTAACTGGCTGGCACTATGAATATATCTTTCGAATTTATTTTTTCTTACGACACCCATAATTTTGCAATACCTGTTGTCTTACTCATTCTCTCTCCCACCGGAGTGTGCACCTCATCAGAATGTTGGCTGGCTGCAGAAACAAGATCGTTCAACTCTAATCATAAGCTGGGAAGCGATAAATCAGATTCGTCCAGTAAGAGGCAATTCGAGTACTGCATACGATGATACATATTCATTTTTAACTATCGCTAACTTCAGTATTCCTTTTAATTTGTTTTTCTTGCTCATTATTCAACGAAGATGCAATTTGCCAGAGACCATGTATAGTAAGATGCAAACACACTGCTGCTTCTTCAAGGGTAATTAAGGCGATCTTTTTTGCTTTAATTCCTTCTGCAATCTTAGTGTTAAAACTATGGATATAACTCATTAACACTGAACAATATAAGGACTTTTTTTTTCACTATCAATGAACTTTAACCGGTGATAGTAAGTAAGTTACTATTTTCACCAGAATACCATATCAATTAATGTTTAACAAGAGATCTACATATAATTATTTGATAAGCGATCGACTTGATTGTGAAAATATTTTCTGCACCATCAATACATAGAACATAGACGGTTATAGTATTTACATCTTGCTTTCAGGATGGGTTCAAAGAGGCAAAAGAGAGAATAAGCGAAGCATTTGGAAAAGTTGAGCTAATATCCCGTTCTTACTATGACACAGCATGGGTGGCTATGGTCCCTTCAAGAGTTTCCTTAAACTACCCATGTTTTCCAAAGTGCTTGGATTGGATTCTTGAAAATCAAAGAGAAGATGGATCTTGGGGCCTCAATCCTGGCCATCCCTTGCTAGTCAAGGTCTCTCTTTCTTCCACTCTCGCCTGTTTGCTTGCCCTCTCCAAATGGAAAGTTGGGGATAATCAAGTCAAGAGAGGTAAATGACACATACCTTACATACCGACGTCATAAAATTTTATACTCAGTGTAATTTGACATATTTAACATGATAATGGCCTTGTTTTTGTGTTACTTACTTCATCTGTCTCACTTTATATGATATAATTTGTCAGGCCACAAGGGTATAAAAAAATAGATTTTAAAAAAAAACTTATGATGTTAAACCAATAGCTATAAGGCTTTTGAAACATGTGGATTTAGACATGCTATAAGTTTTGTGGCTATAAAGCTTGTTATAAATGAAAGGTAAAACGAGAAGTTTCAAGTTAAAATTGTTTTCAAAATTACTGTGTCTTTCTTTTTGTAATGGGTTAATAAGAAAATAGTGTCATTCTTTTTAAATAGAGGTATATACAAATTATACTTATGACTATGAGTTGCTGCTACTATTAATTACTCCCTCCGCTTCAATTTATACGAGGTAGTTTGACTTGACACAAAGTTTAAGAAATAAAAAGAAACTTTTGAAATATGTGGTTCTAAAAGCTTAAGGGATAAAAGCTTTGAGGCGCCGTGGCATTTGTGGGGCTATAAAAGCTTATCATTAAATGTAAAATGGATAAAATAAAAAGACTAAAGTTAAATTATTTCCAAATATAGAATTATGTCATTCTTTTTTGAAACGGACTAATAAGGAAAATGTGTCATTTAAATTGAAAGGGAGGGAGTAGCTTTTAAGTGACATGCTTATGTATAAAACGTAACTTATTCATAAAGTTCTATTGTCAACAAGTGTTTAGTACATGATTCAAACATAAATATTACTATAGACTTGGTTATAAAGAGAATAACTGCACGAAAAGGATTTGCTTCATTCAATATCTTTCAGGCCTTGGCTTTATTCAGACGCATGGTTGGGCAGTCGATAACGAGGATCAGATTTCACCTGAAGGATTTGATATCATATTTCCCAGTATGATTAAGTATGCAGAGAAACTGAACTTGGATCTGTCTTTGGATCCTGCCCTTGTAAATCTAGTGATCCACAAACGCGATTTGACAATTGAAAGGTATATATATATATGCAGTACTTTCATCATGTTGCAGCCTTGCGCATTAGCCTTTGTTGTACGGTCCCAAATAAAGCCTCTACATGCAATCTCTCTTAAAAAACAATTACATAATATACGTACTAAGCAAATGTTATAACTGAAAAGTATCAGTCAGCATGTGAAAAGCACTTACTAAAAAAATATAATTATGTAAATAATATATCTTCGCTAATTACTAAGATCATTCATATAAATTCCTATAGTGGTAATCGAAGATATACAAGTTTACTTTACAGAGTAAACCTCCACGAGAATGTAATTTTGAAGAATGATCAAGCAAGAAAGCATGTCCTTTTGAAGAATGATATAGCCTGCAAGCAGTGGTAAATTTGTGAGTTAATCTCACAGATGGCAGCTAACCTTATCCTCCATTAAAGTAACTGTAATGCTATAGTGGTTAAATTTATACGGCTTTACTGTTACATTGAATAAAGTTTAATTATTTTATTGTGACAAAAATAATTTATTAGTTACCTGTAATGAAGTTCAGTTACATTAATATGACAAATAGTAATTTTGTTACTAATGAATAAAGCTCATTGACTATACATGATATTAATTTTACAAAATTTGTAGAATGATCAGAACTCTACATCTAATGAAAATATGACTGCAGGCCCCTCTCCCTGCAACTATTAACCAAAAAAAAAGGTGAGGATACCGTAAGTTTGTGGCTCAGTATGTCTATCTGATACTATAGCTTCATTTTTATTTACCATAAGAAAAATATCTCATACTTTTTCTGTAAAAGAATTAATAAAATATATCTTTTACTTCTCTAAACTCATTTGTATGGCCATTTCACATTAGTACCCTAAAGAATGACCTCAAGGGGAGTATAGAGAATCTTGAATATGTTGCTGAGGGGCTTGGCGAATTATGTCCTTGGGAAGAGATAATGCTTCATCAAAGACACAACGGCTCACTTTTTGATTCACCAGCCACTACTGCAGCTGCATTGATTTACCATCAAGCATGATGAAAAATGCTTTGGATACTTAAATTCAATCTTGGAACTATACCAAAATTGCGGTATATGCACCATCTCAAAACTTTTAGATTATGGGTGTGTTTGGTCCCATTTTTCACTTTTTGTGGTACAAAATAGTTTGAAATATATCTTCTTAGATATAATATTTTTTTGAAATGAGAGAAAAATAATTTCCCTAGAAAAAGTTAGGAAAATATTTTTCAAAAACATCACGTGCCCTCACATCGAACCCCAATCACCTCCAACTTTAATTATCTTTTCTTTTTTTTTCGGTTGTTTTTTTGCACCACCCAACCCCATCAACCCCCACCCCCCCAAACTCCCCGCAAAAATATATATTTTTTAACTTTTTTTTGTATTTCCAATTCTCTGTTTACTGTTTTTTTGTTCTGCTACACCACCCACCCACCCCCACCCCCTTAAAAAAACAAATTCTTTTAAATTTTCAGTTCTGACTTTTTCATTTTTAGTTTACAGGTTAGAAAATTTTACGAGTTCCAAAGTTACGAGTTCGGAGATTATGTGTTTGGAAGTTTGTGGGTTTAGAAATTATAGAGTTTACGGGTTCGAAAGTTTAGCAGTTCAGAAGTTTATGAAATTTGTGAGTTCGGAAGGTTGTTGGTTCGAAAGTTTATGACTTCATGTTTATTGTATCTAAATTATTTATCAATAACCTTGAAAAGTTATTTTTCATAATTTGCATATCGAACACCGAAAAATAAATAAAATTACTACTTGCTTTCCAAGAACATTTTCTTGAAAAATAATTTCCACGGAAAACACTTTCCATTATATCAAACACACCCTGTGTGTTAAAAGGAAAATACTCTTCATTTCTCCTCTTGGATATGGATGTCCACTTTGCTTTTAATATATATATTTTGATGTAATAATGTTATTAATTAATTTCTTGATTGACACAAGGTTACAACTTAATTACTATTGTATGTTAAAATTTCCATCAATTCATACGATTGAGTTATTAAATGTTAAACTTCCTATCTATATCAATATAAAACACCTATCGCTACTTTTACCAAAATAGTTTCTTTGTCTAATTGATGTTCTTATATAGTTCCCACTACATATCCTACAAAGATACATTCATGTCTCTGCTTGGTTGATGCCCTTCAAAATCTTGGAGTAGATCGGTATTTTAAAACAGAAGTCAAAATTGTTCTGGATGAAGTATACAGGTAATTTAAATTTTTCATGATGGTTTGTACAGTTTGTCTTCGAAAACTTCTAGTTATGGTGGTCAATTGTCAATAGGCTCTGGCAACAGAAGGATGAAGAAATTTTTTCAGATGTTGCTCATTGTGCCATGGCGTTTCGACTATTACGGATGAATAACTATGACGTTTCTTCAGGTTCGTAGTTAAATCTCAGGAAACTAAACTTTTTTTTTTTTAATGCATCACCATATTAATTTAAAATCTTTCTTGCAGAAGAACTATTAGGTTTCGTCGATCAAGAACATTTATTTGCAACATCAACGGGTCAATTTAGGAGTAATGCTGCAATTCTTGAACTCCACCAAGCTTCACAACTGACTATTCATGACGAAAAGGATGAGATTTTGGATAAAATTAGTACTTGGACTAGAACATTTTTGGAGCAAAAGCTCTTAGACCAGCACATCTTTGATAGGTCAAACAAGGAGGTATCACTTGTAATAGGCCGTTCGAAAAAACAAATTCTTTGAAATATTTAATTTTGTGATATTCCATCACTAATATGAATGAAATATCAGGTGGAACTTGCTTTGAGGAAGTTTTATGGAGCATATGGGCGAGTGGAAAATAGACGATATATGGAGTCATATGAAGTGAACAGCATTAAAATCTTAAAAACAGCTTACAGGTACAATTCTAGCACTATCACTTGTAAGTCATACTATATGTTTGTTTTTGTTCTTGTCCTTTTATGCTTTTAGAAAGAAAAAAATACACCCATGAATTCATGAATTCACCGGTTCTAAATCCCATTCTCTCTGTTTCAGGTTATATGAACTTATTTTCTTTTTGATCCGTTTCAAATAGAATGATTTCTTTCTAAATTTAATAATAATTTAGTTTAAACTTATAATTCTACCCTTAATGAGGCTTTTATAACCACACAAATACTCTTGACCTCTTTTTGACTTGTTTAGGATCACAAATTTCAAAAGTCTTCATTTTTTCTTAAATTCCGTGCCTAGTCAAACAAGTTCACATAAATTGGAACAGAAAAAGTAACTAAATTCTCTTTAAAAACATGTTTACGGACATAGTTATGCTAAGTGGTATGTAATTAGAAGTAATATGAGTAGAAGACATTACTTGCTTACTTTAACTAAAATGTAGTGATAAATTTTGCAAAGTGCAAGTCCTTAGTTGATAATTACTCGGTGACTTGGTCACTTTCATTAACACTGCTGCTTCATCTGCTTATTTCACGAGTTGTTTCTCAACATGTAGATTATACGATTCTTTGATCATATTTATAAGAAAGTCATATTCTTATGTTCTCTCTGTTATAGGTCTCCAGATATTAACAACGTAGACTTACTAAATTTCTCATTACATGATTTTAACTTGTGCCAAGCCCGACATAGAGAAGAACTTCAACAACTCAAGAGGTAATCTCCACTAGCTTGATTACACCTTATCATTTTTAAATATTAATTTTTCTATCCCTTTTTATATGACATATTTTTATTTTTATTTTTTTCTCAAAAGTCATTGATATATTATTATATTTAGAAACAATTTAGCTACCGCCACAAATTAGGACGGAGAGGGTAATTCATGTGTTCATACAAATATGTATATATTGTAGGTGGTTCGAAGATCGTAGACTGGAGCAAGTAGGATTTTCACAACAATACTTATACACTAGTTACTTCCTGATTGGTGCCTTACTCTTCGAACCTGAATACTCTGATGCTCGTCTGGCATATGCAAAAACCACCATGCTTATAACTTTGGTTGATGATTTCTTTGATGGGTCTGTTTCCAAAAGGAGCTGCTCAACATCTTCCAATTAGTAGAGAGGTTTTGTTTTCTGTGTCCTTGCTTTCAATTATATGCACAAAATCCTTTTAACCCTTCATGTTGTTCCGCTCACATTTTTAGAGGAAAGTACACGTTGGCTTACAAGCCGATTTAGGGAAGGTTCTATTAATTCAATTATATTCTTTCCTTATAAATTGTCACGACCCAAATTCGATTAGGTCGTGATGGCGCCCAATATCGTTATTAGGCAAGCCAACACTAATCAACTATTTACCTCTCATTTATTTTATTAAGCAACTCCAATATCTTACTTATATTAAATTTAACGCATTCGATAAATAGCAAATTATTAAGGCAAATAAAACGGTAGTGACTAAAGGAGATCATAATTAAATGAAAACAACCCAAAAATCAAGTATACTAATAAGCGTCAAGGATCTAGTGTCACAAGTGTGTGGGCATCTAGTAGAATATACAAAAGAGGGACTATCATATTGTCTGAAATAAAGAGACAGATGCAAGCAAAAGGGAAACTCCGGTATGCTGCTGAACGACTAGAGTGAGGCAGCTCACCGTAAGTGTCGGTACAAATCAAGAATGTGCTCCCGGCGGATAGCTAGTTGCACCTGCCTCAGATTCTGTACAATTAAGTACAGAAGCGTAGTATGAGTAAATAAACAATATGTACCCAGTAGTATCTAGTATAACCTCGTGGAACTAGTGACGAGGGGTCGACTTGACACATACCAGGGCCAACAATAGTAATAGTGTAAAAATTCTAAATAAGCACAATAAGTGGAAATAACAAACATTCAGAATGCGAAAATTACTAAACGACTCTATCATCGAGATTGAAGAAACTCGAACACTTCCTTCTCTCAAGCAAACATTCACCAAATAGTAAATTCACTTCAGTTAACTAATTGACTCCCAATACTAGAATAATACATAAATACCACCGAGGACGTTCGGTCCGGTCCAACATAAAATATAAATTGTACATTGCCGAGGGTCGAACGGCGCACCATAGATGCATCTACTACCCCGCTCGCGAATTGTTGGTTGATTTCCCAATGCACACGCAAGTGTACGTGGTCGACAAGTAATATAGGATT
>MDKI01208110.1:0-76681 GCA_005239505.1 Nicotiana paniculata | reverse complement strand
AGGATTATATTTGCAACGCCCGCTTAGTCTTCTACAAGACATAGTTGAGCGTGATCAGTAGACTTCCGTATTATTTTGGGTTGTATATGACAAGTGGCATTTATATACAGTCTTCCTTTTAGATTATTCAGCTTTCTTTTACTTAATAATTTCGCAAGTTATGTTGATATTCCGCATTGCTAGGCTTACCCAGTTATAGGGACTAGGTGCCATCACGACATATTCACGGAGGGCAAACTGGGTCGTGACAGAGCTGAACCGTGCTGAAGTCCAAAACATGGGAAGGGTCACCAACATACTTCCGGAGCATCGAAACATGGAATACAAGATGAATACTCGATAAACTGGGAGGCATAGCAAGCCTATAAGACACCTCCCCAACCCTCTGAAGTACCTCAAATGGCCCAATGAACCTGGCACTCAGCTTCCCTCTCTTCCCGAATCTCATAACACCCTTCATGGGTGACACCTTCAGCAACACCTTATCCTCAACCATTAAAGACACATCTCGAACCTTCCGGTCCGGATAACTCTTCTGCCTAGACTGCGCCGTGCGAAGCCGCTCCTGAATCAACTTTGCCTTACTCAAAGCATCCTGCACCAAGTCTGTGCCCAATAGCCTAGCCTCGCATGGCTCAAACAAACCAACCGGAGATCTACACCTCCTACCATACAAAGCCTCATACGGAGCCATCTGGATACTCGACTGATAGCTGTTATTATCTGCAAACTCCGCTAGTGGTAGAAACTGATCCTATGAACCACCAAAGTCAATCACAAAAGCACGCAACATATCCTCCAAAACCTTAATGGGACGCTCCGATTGCCCGTCGGTCTGAGGATGAAACGATGTGCTCAACTCAACCTGAGTACCCAACTCTCTCTGCACGGCTCTCCAAAACTGAGATGTGAACTGAGTGCGTCTGTCGGAAATGATAGAAGCTGGAACCCTATGCAATCGAAAAATCTCCCAGATATAAATCTCAGCTAACCTCTCCAATGAATATGTAGCACCAACAGGAATGAAGTGCACGGACTTGGTCAGCTGATCCACAATAACCCATATAGCGTCAAACCTCCTCGAAGTCCGTGGGAGTCCAACTATGAAGTCCATGGTGATCCGCTCCGACTTCCACTCCGGAATATCAAACCTCTGGAGAAATCCACCAGGTCTCTGGTGCTCATACTTGACCTGCTGACAGTTGATACACCGAGCCACAAAATCCACAACATTCTTCTTCATTCTCCTCCACCAATAATGTTGCCTCAAATCCTGATACAACTTCGCGGCACCCAGATGGATGGAATACCGCAAATTATGAGCCTCTGCTAGAATCAAATCTCGGAGCCCATCTACATTGGGCACGCAAATCCGGCCCTGCATCCTCATGACCCCGTCATCACCAATAACCACATCTTTGGCATCACCGCGACGGACCCTGTCCTGAAGGACAAGAAAATATGGATCATCATACTGGCGTGCTCTAATCTGATCCTAAAGAGAAGACCTAGAGGCTACACAAGCCAACACCCGCCTGGGCTCTGATAGCTCCAATCTCACCAAATGACCTGCTAAGGCCTGAACATCAAGAGCTAATGGTCGCTCTACTACTGGAAGGTAGGCTGAACTGCCCAAACTCTCTTCTTTGTGATTCAAGGCATCGGCCACTACATTGGCCTTCCCTGGATGATATAATATATTGAGGTCATAATCCTTGAGGAGCTATAACCATATCCTCTGACGCAAATTCAAGTCCTTCTGCCTCAGCAGATACTGCAAACTGCGATGGTCAGTGAAAATCTCACACTGCACTCCATACAAATAATGCCGCCAAATCTTCAAAGCATGAGTAATGGCAGCTAACTCAAGATCGTGCACTGGATAATTCTTCTCGTGCACCTTGAACTGTCTGGACGCGTAGGCAATCACCCTACCGTCTTGCATCAATACCGCTCCCAAGATAACTCTAGACGCATCACAATAAATTATGTAAGAACCCGAACCAGCATGCAAAACTAGTACTGGGGATGTAGTCAATGCTGACTTGAGCTTGTGAAAGCTCTCCTCACACTCATCGGACCATCTGAATAGAGCACCCTTCTAGGTCAATCTGGTCAAAGGCAAAGCAATAGAAGAGAATCCCTCCACAAAGCGACGGTAATATCCCGCAAAATCAAGGAAACTCCTAATCTCTGTAGCTGAGGACGGTCTGGGCCAACTCTGCACTGCATCAATCTTCTTTGGATCAACCTTAATCCCCTCACTAGACACCACGTGCCCCAAGAAAGCTACCGAACCAAGCCAAAACTCACAGTTGGAGAATTTCACATAGAGCTTCTCCTCCCTCAATTTCTGTAACACAACTCTCAAATGTTGAGCATGCTCTTCCTGGCTACGAGAATAAACTAGGATGTCATCAATGAACACAATGACGAAGGAATCAAGGTAAGGCTAAAACACGCTGTTCATCAATTGCATGAACGCAGCTGGGGAATTGTTCAGCCCAAACGACATAACCAAGAACTCATAATGACCATACCTGGTCCTGAAAGTAGTCTTCAGAATATCAAAATCCCGAATCCTCAACTGATGATACCCAGATCTCAAATCAATCATGGAAAACACTTTTGCTCCCTGAAGCTGGTCAAACAAATCATCAATGCGGGGCAAGGGATACCGGTTCTTCACCGTAACCCTATTCAACTGCCGATAGTCAATACACATAAGCATGGACCCATCCTTCTTCTTTACGAATAGCACCGGTGCACCCCAAGGTGACATACTAGGCCTAATTAACCCCTTATCCAGGAGCTCCTGAAGCTGCTGCTTCAATTCCTTTAGCTCCGCTGGTGCCATCCGATATGGTGGAATATAAATAGGCTGAGTTCCTGGCACCAGGTCAATACCAAAATCAATATCCCTGTCATGTGGCATGCCTGGCATGTCTGCAAGAAACACATCCGAAAAGTCATGGACCACAGGAACTGAATCAACAACGGGAGTCTCACCACCGACATCCCTCACTAAGGCCAAATAAGATAAACACCCTTTCTCAACAATGCGCTGAGCCTTCAAGTAAGAAATCACTCTGCTAGGCATATACTCGGAAGAACCTCTCCACTCAACCCTCGGACACACCGGCATAGCTAAGGTCACAGTCTTAGCGTGGCAATCAAGAACAACATGGCACGGAGATAACCAATCCATGCCCAATATCACGTCAAAATCGACCATGCTGAGTAATAGTTGGTCCACTAGGGTCTCCAGACCCCCAATAGATATAATGCACAACCGATAAACACAATCCACAATAACAGTATCGCCCACCGGAGTCGACACACGAACAGAGGTGACTAGAGACTAGCGGGGCATATCCATAAAACCGGCAAAATATTAAGAAACATAGGAATATGTAGAACCACGGTAAAATAAAGCCAAGGCACCACGGCAATAGACTGAAACTATACCTGCAATCACGGCATCTGAGGCCATAGTATCCGTCCTGGCTGGAAATGCATACATACGAGCCTGACCTCCCCCTGATCGACCTCCCCCTCCAGGGCGGCCTCTGGATGACTGACCACCACCCCTGGCTGCCTGGGTGGGTGGTGAAGTGACTGGAGCTGAAGTCAAGGGCTGGCCCCTCTGCTAAGAAGATCCACCGAAATGGCGGGGACACTGCCTCCACCCGTGCCCAAACTCTCCACACTCAAATTAACTACTTGGAGCTGGAGGCGGGGACTGATAGAAAACCCTAGCATCTGCGCGGCCACTGGAACACTCACATATAGATGAACCCTGAACTGGACGTGCTCGAGATGCACTCTGAGCTGGGAAGGCACCAAATGAAGTACGGCCTCAATGAGGACCACGAGGACCCTGCCCCGAAGATGCACCACTATATGTTGGGCGGCCTGGCTGAGGAGGCTTGAATGTACGGCCCCTACCCTGCTGAAACTATCCCCTGAAGGGAGAACCACTGGAACTTCCCGAACTACGAGGCCTCTTAGCCTCCCTCTCTTGGCAGCGAATAGACTCAATATCTCGAGCTATGTCAACAACCTGCTCGAATGAAGCACCCGATACTCTCTCCCGAGTCATAAACAGCCGAAGCTGATAAGAAAGACCATCTACAAACCTCATCACTCTCTCCCTATCAGTAGGGATAATCTCAGAAGCATGCCTAGCCAACTCGAAAAATCTCATCTCGTACTGAGTAACTGATAACTCTCCCTGGCGCAGCTGTTCAAACTGCCTACGCTGCTCCTCTTTGTGGGACTGAGGAACATACTTCTCCAAAAAGATCGTGGAGAACTGCTACCAAGTAAGAGGTGATAAACCAACCGGCCTACTCCTCTCCAAAGACTCCCACCAGGTAAAGGCAGCACCCGCAAACTGAAATGTAACAAACGAGACCCCACTGGTCTCCTGAATACCCGCGGTGCGCAGTATCCTCTGGAACCTATCTACAAATCCCTGAGCATCCTCGCCCTCTGTACCACTGAAAGTCGGAGGCTGAAGTCTGCTGAATCTCTCCAACCTGCGCTGCTCATCCTCAGGCATAGTAGGGACCACATAATCCTGAACCGGAGCAGCTGGCTGAGCTGGGGCTGCTCCCGGTTCATGAATACCCTGTGCAGCCTGCTCAGATGCCCGGGCAGCTGGAGTCTGATTGCCTCCTCCGGCCTGAGCTGTGGTGGCAGAAGAAGACATGGCAACGACCTGAGGAAAACCGGTGCATACTGACAATATTTGAGACAGGGCCTCGTGAAGCCCCGGAATAACCATAGGCACTGTTGGTGCCTGAGCCTGTCCGACTGGGACACAATCAGTGGGAACCTGATCATGATCGATAGGGGGATCCTGAGGTACTGCCCCGACCGCTGCGCAGACTGGCCCGCTACCTCTACCACGGCCTCGACCTCTCGCTGGTCTAGCCGTTGACTGGTCACCCTAATCGGTATGGCGTGTCCTCACCATCTGTGAGAGAATGAAACAACGTCAGTTCAGATTTCAAGAATCAGTAGGTCAGCACGAAAGAGTTCAAGAAAGATAGAAATGTTTTCCTAAAAGTTCGGCAGCCTCTCGAAGATAAGTACAGACGTCTCCGTACTGATCCGCAAGACTCTACTAAACCTACTCATGATAGTTGAGTCCTATGTAACATAAGGCTCTGATACCAAACTATCACGATCCCAAATCCTAGTCGGTCGCGATAGTGCCTATCGTAGAACTAGGCTAGCCGATTACCGCATGATCACGAATTTCTTTTGAAAATCCCATTTAAGTTTCAATCATTTCATAAGAATATACAAAAAACTTCTTAATATAATAGGCCAATTTTATACAGTACTGCCATCCCCAAAACTCAGAGCCAACATGTCATGAGCATCTAGTGAAATAATCAAAAATAAACTATTATAATACAAAACTCCGAATCAAAGCTAAATACAAAAGGAAGGGAAAACAGAGATGCTGCGAACGCTGAACAACTACCTCTATATCCCGCGATCCGGCTCCGCTGCAAAATAAAAGCTAATGCTCGATATATGCTCCTGAATCTGCACACTGAGGTGCAGGGAGTAATGTGAGTACGCCAACTCAGTAGTAATGGAAATAAATCAAGTCTAAGTAGCAAGGAAACACATAAAAATCAATGCCATCAAGTCACAATATACACAACCTTGCTTTCCAATAGTATAACATAGATATACAAAATCATCATGTCTTAAAAATTAACTTCATAATCATCCCCTCAGGCAAAATATGTATCATAATCAGCCCCTCAGGCATGCCTCACAGTCACTCATAATCAGCCCCTCGGGCATACCTCACCATCACTCGTAATCAGTCACTCAGAACAAACAGTCACTCAATTCTCCCAATCACTCTGCCTTCTGTGCGCTCACTGGGGTGTGTACAGACTCCGGAGGGGCTCCTACAGCCCAAGCGCTGTAAACAAACCAAATCATGGCATCAATAACTCTCAGGCACTCAGCCTCTCTCATATCATAACATCCTCACAACATTCACCCTCGGCCACACTCAGCACCTCACCATCACTCTGGCCCTCGTCCACACTCAACAGAATCACTCGAAAGGCCCCTTGGGCGAATCAGTAAAAGAGGGTACTCGACCAAAAACACCAGTTTAAATCTAAAAGTGGTGTAAATCATGCTGAGTTTCGAAAAACATTATGAACAATGATGCTGAGTGAAATCATCAACAAATAGTGAGGAAAAACATCAGTAAAAAGCCCCCAAGGGGTCTAAACAGATCGACACGAGGCCCCAAATAGGGCTTATAGCCCAAATATTTCACAAACCTTTAAAACATAATTTAATATAAGGTTTTGAGTAAAATATGCAACCCATTAGTTGCCGCGGAGAGGACCTAATCCAAACCAAAAATCAGTATGCACCACATACTCGTCATCCGACATGTGAGCCATTCCAAAATCAGTGAGAAAATATGTAATACGGGGTTTCATACCCTCAGGACAAGATTTATAACCATTACTTACCACCATCGGGCCACAACACTAGTCCGCTATGCTTTTGCCCCTCAAATTGGCTCCTGATTGCTCCGAATCTAGCCAAAACCAGTTCAACATCATTAATGTATACCCAAGGAACACAACCCAATCGAAAATTATCAATTTATACAAAAATCTCGAAATTCGGCCAAACCCGAGCCTCGGGCCCACGTCTCGGAATTTGATAATTTTTACATCATTAGAATCCTCGTCCTCCCACGAGACTGGACATACCAAGAACACTAAAATCGGACCACAATTGCTCACTCAAATCCTTAAAAGAAAATTCTCATTTCCATGCACCCTTCTTCCCCAATTTTGGGTTTAATTCCTCAAATTGCATGGTGAAAATCAAGACAAATTCACGAAATTGAACCAAAGATGGTTGAAGAATACATACCTTAACAACCCTACTGAAAATCTCGTCCAAGATGTCCTTCTCCCGACCTCTCAAATGGAAAAACAAGTTATGGCCAAGAACCTCCGAAATAGAACTTAAAACTGACTGCCCATGCCTTTTCTTCACTTCGGTCGCGGAAGCTCCCACGCGATCGCGAAGAACAAATCTGCTGCCCCATCAAATTACCCTATGCGATCGTAGACATCCACACATGATCGCGATTCATCAATACATAAACCAACGCGATCGTAAACCACTATACGCGATCGCGAAGAACAACGGCTCAGCCAACTCACGCGCCCCTTTAACTCTATGCGAACACAAACAACACTACGCGATCACACTGCCCAACAACCTCATGCTCACGCGATCGCGATCTCCACCACGCGATCGCGTATAACAAAAATCCTGCCTTCCCCAGCTAAGTCTACGCGATCGCAAACTCCCTCCCGCGATCGCGTAGAAGGAAACCAGAAACTCACACCAGCAAAAATCTGCCTAGTATTCAAGACAAAAGCTGGTCCGTTAACCACTCGAAACACACCCGAGGCCATCGGGACATAAACCAAACATACCAACATATCCCATAACATTACATCAAATTCAAGCCTATGAGCTTTTAAACTTCCAAATTTCCAACTACGCCGAAACCAACCAAAACACCTCTGATTGATCTGAAATTTTGCACACATACTAAAAATGACATTACAGACCTGTTCCAACTTCTGGAACCCCATTCCGACCCCGATAGCCTATTTTTCACTGCCGACCGGAAATCGCCAAAAACTAACTTTCGCCAATTCAAGCCTAATTCTACTCCGTACATCACAAAAATATTCTGAACACACTCCTAAGTCACAAATCACCTAACGAAACCATCCGATCAATAAAATCCGAATTCCGAGGTCGTTCACCAATAAGTCAACTCTCAGTTGACTTTCTCAACTGTGAGGCTACCTTGAGGTACCAAATGCCTCAATTCTCATCATGCCCACTCTGAACCCGACCCAACACACATAAATGGAGCTGAACCACATAAACTGAAGCAGAAACGGGGGAAGCGGGGCTAAATTCTCGGAACGACCGGCCAGGTCGTTACATCCTCCCCCGCTTAAACATATGTTCGTCCTTCAACGTGCCAAGAGTTGTTCTCCAACACTATCAAACTGTTACGTAGCTTACCATGCACATACCCGGGGGTGATCCCACGTCACCCTATCCCATATAGGTACCATAGCACAATACCGTTGAAATTTCGAAATCCAATTCCTGGCCCATAAACCTTAGAACCAAATTCCCACTTCTGAAATGAGATACAAGATCAAAATTTCCATAACTGTAAACTCAACAAGTCTGAACATGCTGAATCAAGCTCTAAACGCACCCAAGATGAAATCACATAATACACCGCGTGACTCAAACACCCATAGCAATAACTCTCAACCACAATAACTGCCCAGAACAACCCCATACTGGTACATAACTCCTTATCAAGAAAACGCCTTGCTCTAACACTTCCATATACTGCCGATGATTCAAGAAGCACATAGGACTAACAACCATTCGTCTGATTAGCTAGACATGAAACTGTCCCTTCCCAAACAGGAATTATAGCAGATTTCTAAGCCGACTCCTGATATATATCCTTCCAACTATGCTGTAGAAAATTCCAAAAATATTCATTCTAGGTCCAATGACCTCTTCCCATCCATCACAACCACCATGAAGACATGACACCTCGATACAATTCGAAGCCAAGACCTGTGCACTTATCAGCAACTTCCCAATGAAACCAAATTATATAAAAGATCCACACGAGAGGACCATCATGTCATTCACAATTACCGTCACCATATCACACTAACAGCCTGACACACGCCGCAAAAATCAAAAACACATGTATCCAATACCAAAGGTCATACCCCTACATAACCCTGCTACACTGCACGATCTCATCCAACGCTGGTCCACTTGAAATACTTCAAGACACCTTACCCAAAATCAATAACCATTCGAAATTTGACATCAAGTACTCATAGTGCATTGCCATAACCACGGGGAAAACCGGACGATACCATGCCACCCAAAATAGAACGTATATAACCAACACGTCTCAATGTTGCAACACCCAATTATTTACCTTACTCAAATCTAGCTATAAAACCCAATTAGAACCGCACCATAAGTGCATATAACCAATAATAACCACTCCTCGCAACACCGAAGGGTAACTCATAGATCACTCTAGAACATGAACAAATCAATCACAATCGAATGGTACATTCCTCAATAGAAGAAATTCGGAGCCAACAATTCCGACCCGGTGCAGAACACGCACCCATCTTAGCCTACCAGTGACCCTAAATTAACTCTGATCACCCACAACAATTAGATAACTTACCAAAAAGTTCAGAATGACAGAATCATGGTACATACTAACATCCGATTAGCTCAGCTCGCATCTTCACAGTTCACTTCCATAATTTTCCTGTTTATGAGAACTCTCAGTCTTGAAGTTCATGAAACGTAAGGATTTCCATATCTGATCACAACTCCACCACTCGAACAAATAACATATCCCAAATACTCACTTTTTCCACAGGGGATACCCCTATAATTCTCCCGTTCACCAAGCAACCTTGAATATCAACAGTCGATCCAACAATAGGGCGCCGTGATACCCATGAAGTACCCTTAACTTAGACACATTGCTCTTTCTGAAATATATATACCTTTATCAAGTCGCACCAATTGGTGATATCATCTACCTAGTCATCTGAAACTGCCCATGCTACCTAAGAATTCATTACCACCAGGAACTATCCGAAATCCCATTTGCGCAACACCAACCCATCAGGGCTGAATTCTTCTAACTCAACCAACTACGCAGGACACCAAAAATCCAAGAGCATTGCTAAGAAACACCCGAAAAACTTGTCACCTTATGAACACCCAAAGAACTAATCGTATCCCTTACCATGCCGATCCGACCTACTACCAAGTTGTCATATTTACCCAAGTTCCTTTGACTTACCTTCAAATTGATACTTCTTCATGCCGTAATACCACAAATTGGCAACCCAGGCTCACCACACACGACACAAGCACAAAACCATACCATCTAAGGCTCATAAGCGACTGAATACTCCCTCAATCATCCCCAAATGCACCACATTAGAAAAACTTGCCCTGAAAAGACTTCCTGCGAATCTAAAGCCATTACCTTCAGCTTCCTGATACCGATATGTAGAATCCGTGATGATGTAGAATACCACAAGTCTTGACATCCTCTAACGTAAATCTCAATCACACTGACCAATTAGACATAATCGACCTGACACATTTGCACACAAACATACAAGGAAAGTAATCCACTCACTAGAAGCCACAAGCAAATTCATACACTGCACATACTACACCTTTTACAATTTCCACTAAATCATTCAATAGAACCCAATTACCCAAGAGAGTACATTACAACCTATATCGAAGATATTTCCCTTACTCGTGACATTCCCAGACCACATGCCTGCAGGCCATAACTGTCACGGCCCAAATTCCCAACCTTAGGGATCGTGATGGCGCCTAACACTACAATTGCTAGGCAAGCCAATGTTAGAATTTGAATAACTAACTTCCTTTGATTATCTTCTTAAACATCAATAAATAAATCTAACGTAAATTTAATTTAAATGATTTCCAATGAAAAAATAATAAATAATTGAATAAAAATGAATCACGAACTAATTATATAAATAACTCTAAGACTACCAAGGGTCTGGTGTCACAATTCATGAACTACTACAGAATACTACAAATATCGGGCCGAAAGAAATAATGTAACTGTTTTGAATAAAATAAAAAATCGTTTATGGAAATACGAGAAGATTCTCGGGATCTGCGAACGTCGACAGATATACCTCGTGTCTCTGAGTAAATGAATAACTCTAAATATCTCTACTGCTGGTCGATACCTGGATCTGCACAAAAGAGTGTAGAGTGTAGTATTAGTACAACCGACCCCATGTACTAAGTAAGTGCCGAGCCTAACCTCGACGAAGTAGTGACGAGGCTACAGCGCGACATTAACAACATATAACCTGTGACAATAATATATACTATAACGCAATAAAATAATTCTACACGAACAAGAAAAATATAACTGAGACAATAAATATAAAGCAAGAAAGAAATCTAAACAGATAATTAAGTACTGCAACAATAATGAAATAATTCAGCCGCCTTTTCCAGGTCTCATCCATAACCAACTCTCAAATAATTTCAAAGGTTCCAAACATTAACTTTAGATAAAAGTAGTGCTAAAATATGAAAAATAGTAATATAAAATAGTAAGTTTTCAAATATTTGTTTTTCTTTGAAAATCAGTAAAAATATAAATGTCCTCCCTTATCGCTCCTTGCTGCGGCGTGCAACCCGTTCCCACATGTCCACCCTTATTACTCCTCCCTATAAATATATCACCCTTATTACTCCTGTTGCGGCGTGCAACCCGATCCCACCTGTCCACCCTTATCACTCCTTGTTGCGGCGTGCAACCCGCTCCCACCAGACAATCACATCTCTTTATTTATAAAAAGGATTTTCACAATTTAAGTCAAATCCTTTCACAATATTTATGTCTCAACAATTGAAAACGAAACAAGTTTCACTTTAAATAATAGAAAGAGCAGAATATGAAGTAATGACAATAAAACAATGAGTGTTCCAGCCTTTAATTTATAAACAATAAAAATATAAATGTCCTCCCTTATCGCTCCTTGTTGCGGCGTGCAACCCGATCCCACCTGTCCACCCTTATTGCTCCTCCCTATATATATCACCCTTATTTCTCATGTTGCGGCGTGCAACCCGATCCCACCTGTCCACCCTTATCACTCCTTGTTGCGGCGTGCAACCCGCTCCCACCAGACATATCATATCAATTTATTTATGAGACTTTCACAATTAAGGCTAAGCCTTTCACAATACTTTTATTTCCACAATTTCAAACAGAAAACTGTATAGCTCGTAAGCTTTAACCAATATCATTTCACAATAAAACCGACCAGAATATATGTAAACACCATAACCCTGTCAACCCAGCTCAGTCTTTATGTACCATGATAAAAATCAAAAGAACAACCAACACTTTTAATACACTTGCCACAACAATTGACAACAATCAATTGAAACCCAACAACCACGTAAACCTCAACAATCATAAAACAGTTAAACTGCATTCCTCATCACTTCCTCAATATTATCAACAATGGAACCAACAGGAACATATACATATATATAATTTGTAAAAATAATTCCAAACTGCTCAACCGTTTGGTACCACAAGGAATCCAGCTAAAACAACCAATACTCTTTTCAAAATAACCACAACAATATCTAACAATAAAATAACAAGACCAAGTAGTCATAGAAACAATAATTGACATAGAACAATTAAGACAAGAATCAGTTAAGTTGGGAACGGAAAGAGGGATCATGCTTAACAGGAAAACTGGGTGGTGCATAGATACTCGTCACCTCACCTATACACCACGCCCATGCATTTCACATAGCAAACAAGTGGGGATTTCTATTCCCTCAAGTCAAAGTTAGAGCAAACACTTACCTCAATTTTGCAGGCCACTCACTACTCAATTATTGTTTTTCCTTTCGAATTCACCTTTAACTTGCTCGAATCTAATCACAATTAACTTAATATCATTAAATAATGCTATATGAACTAACTTTATTGAAAAATATAATTTTTCCTAAGTTTTCTAAAAAAAAAGTTAAAACCCAACCCTGGGCCCGCTTGGTTTAAACTCGGGGTTCAGACCAAATTACGTTTACCCATTCACCCACGAACCCAAATATACAATTAATTTCAAAATCCGACCTCAATTCGAGGTAAAGATTCGATTTTTATAAAATTCCCTTATTCTACCCAAACCTTCAATTTTACCATGACAATTCTTAGTTTTTGATTTAAAAGTGATGAAAAACAATGGGTAATTGAAAGAGTAAAGTTTACAATTGATTACCTATTATTTGGGGAAGATATTTGGTGAAGAAATTCGTTCCTAGGACTATGGGGTTCGAAAATTTGAAGAAGAAGAAGTCTGCCCGTTTTATATATATTTTTCTGCCAGCTATTCTGACTCGTTTTTCGTGCCAAACAATACCAAAACTCGATTTTTATGTATCCAATGGATTATTTGTGAAATTCTAGTCAAGTTAGGCTTTTGAATCACTCAATTTGTCCTTATAATGAAGGAGATATGTAGGTTTAATATTTGCAATTTGTGCAGATTTTTAATACGCCATCAGGAGCAATTTCGTAAGTAATCTGAAAAATCTGGCAACCTTAGTAAAATGCCCATAAAACCCTCCCACGATGTCCAAATTTGATGATTATTTTTTCTACGGATCCGCAATTACGATACGGATCTAATACTTCATTCAAAACAGAAATCGGAGCTCATTTGTTCAATATGATATCATTTATGCCTGAAGAAACGACGTCGAAGCATAATAAAGAACGAGCGCAACACAATCCAAACCTATTTGAAACTTACCCGAGCCCTCGGGGATCTAAATCAAATATGCACGCAATTCTAAAAGCATCATATGGACTTGATAGTGCGATCAAATCATGAAAATAACATGTAAAACAACGAATTAAACCTCAAAACTCATTATTTTCCTGAAGAACACTTATAGTTTATAACTTTTCAAGCGGATGTTTGAATCACATCAAACGAACTCTGTTTTTTACCAAATTTCACAGGAAAAGCCTAAATATCATAATAAATCTGTACCGGGCTCCGGAACCAAAATACGGGCCCGATACCAATGATTTTAAATATTAATTATTTTTTTATGTCATAAATATTTCAACAAAATAATATCTTTCAATAATTGATTTCTAAGGCTTGGGACCTCGGAATTCATTTCTTAGCATACGACCGGGTCCCATATTTTACTGCGGACCTCCCGGGATCGTCGAAACATAGATCCGAGTCCGTTTACTCAAAATGTTGACTCAAGTCAACTAAAACCAAGTTTTTAATTCTAAAACTTATTATTTCTTATATTTTCACATAAAAGCTTTCCGGATTCACACTCGGACTGCGCAAAAAATTGAGGTAGTTAATATTAATCTTTTTATGGCTAAGAAGTCTAGAACGTAATCTAAATTCATAAAATGACCCCTTGGTTCATCACAATCTCCACCTCTAAAATAAACGTTCGTCCTCGAACGGACATAGAAGATTACCTGAATTTGCAAACAAGTCTAATATTTACTCTGCATGTCCGAATCGGACTCCCAAGTAGCTGCCTCAACGGGCTGGCCTCTCTACTGCACTCGAACTGAAGGAAAACTCTTAGTCCTTAACTGACGAACCTGCCGGTCTAAAGTGGCTACCGGCTCCTCCCCATAAGTCAAGTCTTTTTCCAATTGGACAGAGATGAAGTCTAACACGTGGGATGGGTCACGATGGTATTCCCGGAGCATAGACACATGGAATACAGGATGAACTGAGGATAACCCTAAAGGCAACGCAAGTCTATACGCTACCACCCCCACTCTATCAAGAATCTCAAACGACCCGATATACCTAGGGCTCAACTTACCTTCTTTCCAATTCTCATAACACCCTTCATGGGCGATACCCGAAGCAATACTCTCTCTCCAACCATGAATGCCACATCACGAACCTTACGATCGGCATAACTCTTTTGCGTAGATTCTGCTGCACGAAGCCTTTCCTGAATAATCTTGACCTTATCTAAGGCCTCCTGCACTAAATCTGTACCCAATAACCGAGCTTCTTCAGACTCGAACCATCCAACTGGCGATCTACACCGTCTACCATATAATGCCTCATAGGGACCCATTTGAATGCTCGACTGATAACTATTATTATAAAAAAACTCTGCTAACTGCAAGAACTGATCCCACGAACCTCCAAAGTCAATAACACAAGCGCGGAGCATATCCTCCAATATCTGAATGGTACGCTCAGACTGTCCATCAGTCTGAGGGTGAAATGTTGTACTCAACTCAACTTGGGTACCTAACTCACGCTCAACTGCCCTGCAAAATTGCGAAGTAAACTGCGTACCTCGATCTGAAATGATAGACACGGGCACACCGTGAAGGCGAACTATCTCCAAATATATAACTCAGCCAACCACTCTGAAGTATAAGTACTTGCCAAAGGAATCAAATGTGCTTATTTAGTCAGCCTATCCACAATAACCCAAACGGCGTCAAATTTCCTCTGAGTCCGTGGGAGTCCAACAACGAAGTCCATAGTGATACGCTCCCACTTCCATTCAGGAATCTCTATCTGCTGAAGTAAACCACCAGGTCTCTGATGCTCATACTTTACCTGCTGACAACTTAAGCAACAAGCCACATACGCTACAATGTCCTTTTTCATCCTTCTCCACCAATAATGCGGTCTCAAATCTTGGTACATTTTAGCTGCCCCTGGGAGAATAAAATACTTAGAACTGTGAGCCTCCTCAAGGATCAACTCACGAAGATCATCAACATTAGGCACACATAACCGACCATGCATCCTCAAAACACCATCATCTCCAACTATAACCTGATTGGCATCACCGTTCCGAACTGTGTCCCTAAGAACAGCAAAAGGTGGGTCACCATCCTGCCGGTTCCGGATATGCTCGATTAGAGAAGACCGAGCGACTGAACGAGCTAGAACACTGTTGGGGGGAATATCCAACCTCACGAACTGATTAGCCAACATCTGAATGTTTGAAGCTAACGGCCTCTCACCAACTGGAATAACACAAGGCTGCCCATACTCACCGCCTCTATTTCTTAATAGTAGTTCATAGCCAATTACGGAATTATCAACAGCTTCACGTTAACAATAATCCCCTTTCAAACTTCACAATAGTAATGACGAGGTGCGATTCATGAAGACCTCATAATTATATACCCGACTTAACGTGTCTCATTTAAAGCCACTTGGGCGGGGCACCTACCATGTAGGTCAAAGCTCAATAATTCTGACACGGATTTGGCAAATTATACACAGTTAATTACTTAGTTTATTTCTTTATTTATTTATTTGATTATTATTAGTATTACTTTTATTATTATTATTTATTCATTTATTGTTATGATCATCATTATTATTTTATACATGAATTGTTGAATAAGCCTAACATGCATGACCAGTACTATAATAAAATTTTAATTCACACGGGAGAATTTAAACACAAGGATTTCCATCACAAGGACCTCGTCCTTACATAACTTCCACCAAAGCTCGTATCCCGATTTAAACATCCCAAATCATATTACAATGCGAAGATCTCATCCTTGATTCTGAATCATAAGCAACATGCGCATCGTGCCACTCGAAACCTTCCATTTTCTTCCTTTAAATATTTTTCGTTAAACAAAATTACAACACGTGATGATAGACACAGTTATCTCCATAGAATTTCTCAATACAAGTATTCTCATAAGTAGATTTTTTTTTAGTTACGAAGCTCACTGGAGAGTGGAGCATATTTGAAGAATTTTATTAGATACGCATAACCGATTAAAGTTTAGGAAATAATCACTTTATAATAACTAGAGCACCATTTGATATAACGACCTCAGCCATACCATAGAAAATATATCAATTGGCTGGGTCTCCACCTCTAGGAATATGACCTCCACCTTCGACATTCTAACCCATTTTTCTCTAGTTGTTCATGTAAATTGAATTATAACTTCAATGGGGCACGTAGCCTGAGTGTTCTGATGAAATATGACTCTCCCAAGCCTAGGACAATTTCTACCACTACCCGAAATGAAGTATCAACCTGCCCTGAGTCGTCCAAAATTTTACAATCATATTTGAGTCCTTTAATGTGTCTGTGAACTTGTTCTCTCACTATATGAACCCAAGTAGGAGTATGACGGGCTAACTTATCAAACTTGATGGCATGTCTTGACACTGTGATGGTGGCCTGACGCAATCGTTCAAACCTTATGCGCCACACATTATGGAGAGTCTAAGAAACAAACTCTTTCAAAAGCATTTATGAGAACTGAGTCAAGTAGTTGATGTTGCATTGGTTGGTCGTCCTCTTCATAGGCTTGCCACAAACATCGGCGACCAATTTATTCTTTTACTATGTTGACTCAACACTGCTAAGATACCTCATTTATTCATATTTTTCGTTATTATTTTGGGGTAACTCTCATCTCGATTAACACACAATGATCACAAAAGTAGAGCTCTATTCAGATAATTCTTGGCACAAACCATATTGTCTAGAAGCTTGTTAACCACTGTACTCCCTTTGGAGCACCCCAAAATCCGCAACCGTGATTTCCACGTTGAGTAGACCTTCTGTAGATTCAAAGTTGTTCACATAACTCCTGTGGTGCCGAGGTATGGGATTATTAAGGAGGCGGACATATCGCTAGTCCCAGCTTTATCTCTTGCAAACTCTCAGGCCTTATACATTCCAGGCCAAAATCGATATAACACATGACCCCGCAATCTATTCCTTGACAGTGGACTTCCCCACTTGGCACGAAGCCATAGGTCACAATGTCTGATAATTCACAATGTTAAACTTCAAAGCTCATATAAATCAACTCTGTTGCTTTCAACTATTCCCTTGTTATGGAGTATTGAAGAAGCTATAAATCCTTCTGGGATATGGGCTAGTCCAACATGTATTGGCTGGGCTAGAACCTCCACGTATAGATCCATTTGAGACTGTACAATATGTGCTGATGTTCAAGCTTTAGTCTAAGCTCTGCTTCTGTCTCTCCTCTTAATCATAGTTGTCATTGGGGCTTCATCTTTTCTTGTTGTAGACGCTTCGCGTGTTGTCAAGATTTTTGAGAGGACAAGAATATAAAATTTCAATCATTCATGATAGAATAAATTCGCATGATAGAGTAGAAATAAAAATGGAGTTGTTTCCTAACTCAATAGCCTCTGAGAGATAAGTACAGACGTCTCTGTACCGATCCTTCAGACTCTACTAAGCTTGTTCGTGAATTGTGAGATCTAAGCAACCTAGTGCTCTGATACCAACTTGTCACAACCCAAATTCCTAACCTTAGGGATCGTGATGGCGCCTAACACCACACTTGCTAGGCAAGCCAATGTTAGAATTTGAGTAGCTAACTTCCTTTGATTATTTTCTTAAACATCAATAAATAAATCTAACGTAAACTTAATTTAAATGATTTCCAATGATAAAATAATAAATAATTGAATAAAAATGAACCACGGACTAAATATATAAATAACTCTAAGACTACCCAGGGTCTAGTGTCACAATTCATGAATTACTATAGAATACTACAAATACTGGGCCGAAAGAAATAATGTAACTGTTCTGAATAAAATAAAATAGCGTTTATGGAAATAGGAGAAGACTCTCGGGATCTGCGAATGCCGACAGATATACCTCGTGTCTCTGAGTAAATGAATAGCCGCTCTAAATAACTCTACTACTGGTCGATACCAGGATCTGCACAAAAGAGTGCAGAGTATAGTATCAGTACAACCGACCCCATGTACTGACTAAGTGCCGAGCCTAACCTCGACGAAGTAGTGCGAGGCTACGGCGGGGCATTAACAACATATAACCTGTGACAATAATATATACTATAACGCAATAAAATAATTCTACATGAACAAGAAAAATATGACCGAGCCAATAAATATAAAGCAAGAAAGAAATATAAACAAATAATTAAGTACTGAAACAATAATGAAATAATTCAGCCGCCTTTTCCAGGTCTCAGCCATAACCAACTCTCAAATAATTTCCAAGGTTCCAAACTTTAACTTTAGATAAAAGTAGTGCTAAAATATGAAAATAGTAATATAAAATAGTAAGTTTTCAAATCTTTGTTTTTCTTTGAAAATCAGTAAAAATATAAATGACCTCCCTTATCGCTCCTTGTTGCGGCGTGCAACCCGATCCCACCTGTCCACCTTTATCACTCCTTGTTGCGGCGTGCAACCCGCTTCCACTAGACAATCACATCTCTTTATTTATAAAAAGGATTTTCACAATTTAAGTCAAGACTTTCACAATAATTTAATTTTCACAATTTCAAATAGAAAACTGTATAGCTCGTAAGCTTTAACCAATATCATTTCACAATAAAACCAACCAGAATATATGTAAACACCATAACGCTGTCAACCCAGCTCAGTCTTTATGTACCATGATAAAAATCAAAAGAACAACCAACACTTCTAATACACTCGCCACAACAATTGACAACAATAAATTGAAACCCAACAACCGCGTAAACCTCAACAATCATAAAACAGTTAAACTGCATTCCTCATCAATTCCTCAATATTATCAACAATGGAACCAACAGGAACATATACATATATATAATTTGTAATACCAATGCCAAAACCACTCAACCATTTTGTACCACAAGGAATCCAGCTAAAATAGCCAATACTCTTTTCAAAATAACCACAACAATATCTAACAATAAAATAACAAGACCAAGTAGTCATATAAACAATAATGGACGTAGAACAATTAAGACAAGAATCAATTAAGTTGGGAACGGAAAAAGGTATCATGCTTAACAGGCAAATTGGGTGGTGGATAGATACTCGTCACCTCACCTATACACCACGCCCATGCATTTCACATAGCAAACAAGTGGGGATTCCTATTCCCTCAAGTCAAAGTTAGACCAAACACTTACCTCAATTCCGCAGGCCACTCACTGCTCAATTATCGCTTTTCCTTTTGAATTCACCTCTAACTTGCTCGAATCTAATCACAATTAACTTAATATCATTAACTAATGCTAAAGGAACTAAATTTATTGAAAAATATAATTTTTTCTAAGCTTTCTAAAAAAAAAAGTGAAAACCCGACCCTCGGTCCGCTTGGTTTAAACTCGGGGTTTGGACCAAATTACGCTTACCCATTCATCCACGAACCCAAATATACAATTAATTTCGAAATCCGCCCTCAATTCAAGGTAAAGAATCGATTTTTATAAAATTCTCTAATTCTACCCAAACCCTCAATTTTACCATGAAAATTCTTAGTTTTTGATTTAAAAGTGATGAAAAACAATGGGTAATTGAAAGAGTAAAGTTTATAATTGATCACCTATGATTTGGGGAAGATATTTGGTGAAGAAATTCGTTCCTAGGGCTGTGGGGTTCGAAAATTTGAAGAAGAAGAAGTCTGCCCGTTTTATATATATTTTTCTGCTAGCTATTCTGCCTCGTTTTTCATGCTAAACAATCTCGAAATTCGTTTTTTATGTATCCAATGGATTATTTGTGAAATTCTAGTCAAGTTAGGCTTTTGAATCACTCAATTTGGCATTATAGTGAAGGAGATATGTATGTTTTAATATTTGCAATTTGTGCAGATTTTTAGTACGCTGTCAGGGGCAATTTCGTTATTAACCTGAAAATCTGGCAACCTTAGTAAAATGCCCATAAAGCCCTCCCACGATGTCCATGTTCGATGATTATTTTTGCTACGGGTCCGTAATTACGATACGGATCGAATACTTCATTCAAAATAGAAATAAGAGCTCATATGTTCAATATGATATCATTTATGCCTGAAGAAACGACGTCGAAGCATAAGAAAGAACGAGCGCAACACAACCCAAACCTATTTGAAACTCACCCGAGCCCTCGGGGATCTTAATCAAATACGGACTTGATCGTGCGATCAAATCATGAAAATAACATGTAAAACAACGAATTAAAGCTCAAAACTCATTATTTTCCTAAAGAACACTTATAGTTCATAACTTTTCAAGAGGATGTTCGAATCACATCAAACGAACTCTGTTTTTTACCAAATTTCACAGGCAAGGCCTAAATATCATAACAAATATGTTTCTAGCTCCGGAACCAAAATACAGGCCCGATATCAATGATTTTAAACATTAATTCTTTTTTTATTTCATAAATATTTCAACAAAACAATTTCTTTCAAAATTGATTTTTAAGGCTTGGGACCTCGGAATTTATTTCTGAGCATACGACTGGGTCCCATATTTTACTGCGGACCTCCCGGGATCGTCGAAACATAGATCTGAGTCCGTTTACTCAAAATGTTTACCCAAGTCAACTAAAACAAAATTTTTAATTCTAAAAATTATTATTTCTTATATTTTCACATAAAAGCTTTCCGGTTTCACGCCTGGACTGTGCACAAAAATCGAGGTGGTTAAAATTAATCTTTTTATGGCTAATAAGTCTAGAACAGAGTCTAAATTCATAAAATGACCCCTTGGTTTATCACAATAACTGATTAACCAATATACCTCGAACTGAAACCAATACAAAACATAATCATGTAATCAACTTATCAATAACGAACTCCCCCACTTCGGCATTTCTAGCCTAAATGAGCTACAGACTTCCAAAAAGCATTCCGAACACGCGCCTAAGTCCAAAATCACCATACAAAGCTGTTGAGATCGTCCACGATCCATTCCGAGGTCGTTTACCCAAAAGTCCAATTTCGGTCAACTCTTCACCATTCAAACTTCCAAAACAAGGTTCCTTCTTCCAATTTGACTCTAAACCATGTGAAAGCCTAATTCCACCATGCACGCAAGTCGATACTCATATTCCGAAGTTGTTCCAGACCTTATGCCGTTAAATAGAGCTTGATTTCTCAAAACGACCGTTCGGGTCGTTACATCCTCCCCCTCTTAAAACCAATGATCGTCCTCGAACTGCTAGATTCGCCTCGAAGTCCTCAAGTCACTGAGTGCGCACTTCCAACATACACCTGCGGGTGATCCCACATCACCCCAATCCACTTAAGCCTGACGATACCATCTCAGCTGAAATTTAACCCTTCTAGAAATACCAATAAGCCTTCAAGCAAGAATTCTCTCCTTCCATCCTTTTCCGAAAAGGACCCGATTCTAAATCCATATTCGGTATCAGTCTCAACCAACTTCTTCAATTCATGCCACACACGCAGGTACAACCACACAACATGACACACCACACATAGGCTCACAAGAACATTTCTGATAGCAATACTTGCCGGAGATCAAATCTGTACCAGCCATAAGCCTCATATTCAATAGGAACTCTTTTCAAACCTCCACAACACTGGCGATGATACAATAACAACGAAAACCATATAACAAAAACACCCGAATAACCTCACCTCAGCTAATACCAACGGGCACACGCCCCACAAGCTGACGAGGCATAGAACAAAAATGACTGGATATAGGAAGGGAAACACATAAGGGAACTATCAAACAAGTCAAACTAGCACAATCTACAAAACACAAAATCTACAAAACATCTAACAAGAGGGAATGAAAGTATAGAAAAGACTCACAAGTATCTTATACTGATTTAACCCTCACCGCGGTATACAACCCGGTCTCAACATATCAAATCACCTGAAATCACGAGGGTCCCGCCCTCAACACTGAATCACAAGTAGGGCATACCTCAACCAATCTAGAGACTCACGCTAGATCAGTTCCGTCTACAACTCACAACACAGATTGGCTCCCACATCGGTGGAGCATAGAAATCACAACTCGTAACCAAGAATACTCAGAATTCACATCAAACCTACCGAAACAGGCAACATGAATTTACTACTAGCCTCACAACTCTCGACAACAGCTAGAAACAGACGATAGATACGGCTATCACTCATAGAACCTCCCAACAGGATAATCACATAAACAGAGTACAAATCATGAAACACACCCATAAGTGGGACAACAAATAAGGGTGCTCACCCTGATAAGCAGAACTGTGAGGAACTACAGATAGTGCCCCACTATAACAAACCAAGTCGTTACCTAAATGACATTCAACTGGCGCACCGGCCTCAAACCTACTATGTAAACACATCAACGAGTCAGGCCTCCCCCTCTTGGGCGCCCTCTACATGCCTGAATATCTCGTTGCGACACATCGGTCTGAAGTCTGGGACAATCTCTCACCATGTGGCTAGTATCTCCACACTCGAAGCACCCCCTCTGCGGACGGGGCGGTGGAAACTGTGCGATTTGGGTACTCCGAGACCCATGAACACCTGAGTCACCATGCAAAGCCCGAAGCGCGAACTGGACTGGCTGACCCGCAAAACCTCTACCATGACGCACCCTTCCTAAAATATATGGACCAGTATATCTCCCCGGTCTACGAGGCCTCCTCGCCTCCTCGGACTCTCTCTCCCGATCTCGTCTGCTCTCTCTCTCGTAACCCTGCCTGCTCTTTCTCTCTCTGGCATGCATACCCTCTATCCTCCTAGCAATGTTCACCACCTGCTGATATGGAATATCCATCTCCAACTCACGAGCCATACTGGATCTGATGCTGGGAATAAGCCCCCTAATGAACCGGTGAACTTTCTCGCGAACAGTAGAAACCAAGGCTGATGCATGTCTAGCCAAACTAGTGTAACAGACAACATACTCCGAGACGGTCATAGCACCCTGGTGCAAATGCTCAAACTCCGCGCGCCATGCATCCCTGAGGCTCTAAGGAACAAACTCTCTCAGGAACATATTTGAAAACTGGGTCCAAGTCAGTGAAGCTGCCTCGTCTGGGCTGTCTAACTCATAGGTGCGCCACCAATCATAGCAGGCTCCTCGAAGCTAGAAAGTAGTGAAAGAAACCCCGCTCGATCCAGAGATACCCGTAGTACGGAGAATGCGGCAACAATCATCAAGAAACACCAAGGCATCGTTTGACGCTAATCCACTGAATATTTGAGGATCATACTTCTTGAACCTCTCTAGTCTCATCTGCTCTTGCTCGGAAGCCGCTGCCATGCCCTCAGGATGAACTGGTGTTGTAGGCGGCACAGGGATAATCTCAGGAACCTCCTCAACATGCGCTCGCTGCTCAGGAGTGCGGGCGGCGGGAGTCTGTGCTCCTCTCCCAGCCCGGGATGTGGCTGCAGCAAGGGGAAGCAACCCTACTTGAGCGAAAGTGGTGTACATGCTCCTGAACTATGCCAAAGTCTCCTGAAGGGCTGGAGTAGTACTAGCAGTAGGCGTGTCAGGTTCCTTGACTCCGGCTGGATTTGCTGGTGGTACCTCGGCAGTCGCTCGCGCAGGTGCTCTCGCTGCACTATGTGCGCGTCCTCGAACTCTACCCCGGCCCCGACCTCCGACGGTTGCAGCAGCAGGCGCGGGTGCCTGATCACCTCGGGTAGTACGTGTCCTCACCATCTGTAAAAGAGTAGAAGACAGAGGTTTAGGATTGCAAATGTCAAAATATCGCACGAGAGGGAAATCAAATGAAGTGGAATATTCCTAACGGTTACATAGCCTCTCCCAGATAAGTACAGACGTCTCCGTACCGATCCACGAGACTCTAATAAACCGCCTTGTGATCTGTGACTCCTATGAACCTAGGGCTCTGATACAACCTTATCACGACCCTAGTTCGCCCTCCGTGAACATGTCGTGACGGCACCTAGTCCCTACAACTAGGTAAGCCTAACAATGCGGAAGATAAACCATAATTGCGGAAGAAAGTAATTAAAACTAAACTAGTAACATAAACATCGTTTAAGGTGCCGCTCGGCACATACAATAACAACTATCGAAGCTAACAAAAATTCCCAAAACCCTGAATCTCACAAATCACAAGCTAAGGGATACATAAGAGGCTATAACTCAAGAATGTCTAAACAAAGGAAAAATACTGAAAGGCTATACTTATTACAGAAAATAGGAAGTGACTTCTCGGTCTGCAGACGTAGCAGATATACCTCGAAGGCTCTATAGAAACGCTTCCTTCCAAGGCTCACAGAACTGAATGGGAGTACCTGTATCTGCACAACAAAAATGTGCAGAAGAGTAGCATGAGCACACCACGGCGGTGCCCAGTAAGTATCAAGACTAACCTCGGTGGAGTAGTGATGAGGGACAGTCGAGACACCTACCGGTCAAATGAACATTATAATCATAGGTACAACGGAAATGATGTATAAATACGTAAAGACTGCACGAAGAGAACATTAATGCTACAGTTCACCATAAGGGAGAATGAACATCAAGCAACAACGAGAAATGATAAATGATGATACGTAATGACGACAAAATCAAAATCCAAATCCTAAGGTCACAACAAAGTAATGGGAAAACAAATCAATAACTCATAACCTACGACGATGTTCACATAAGGTCTTATTCAACTCTTTCCACAATCTCACCGAATCTCGGACAAACCACAACTCACGAAACCCTAGCATCTGAAATCTAACACTTGGCATCCTGTGCCCCATCAGTCTCACAATCATACCGACAACTAACTGGCTAACTAGGGCCATTCTCACATATATGATTGATAAACGAGGGCGTACCTCCACTCTTAGCAAAAATCAGGAGGAATTCAGCTCTAATAGGAGTGTTCAACTACGTGTATGCTTGTACAAGTGTTTTAACAAGAATTTTACCAACTAGTAACATATAAAGGAGAACGAACCGCACGTACGATGTTTCCTCACAACTCCCAAGCGATAAGGCTCATATAGGCAAGCAACCCACAATCACAATATTAAAAAACATAGCAATGCCTCCACATGCCGTCACAATTCTTTACAACTAACCCCTGACATAGCCCACCTTATTTCGCCACGTGTGCAAATAACAATATAATAAGTTCCGCCTTATTCCGCCACAGGTGCATCATAATGTTCCCACCTTATTCTGCCACATGCGCAACCTACATATAAACATATAAACATATCCCGCCTTATTACGCCGCATGTGCAATACATCAATAACAACTATAGCATGGCAAAGACCTCGTGAAACTCCTCAGCAACAACTGCACGGTAGAGACCTCGTGCATCCGAATATCAACAACCGCACGACTGAAACCTCGTGCATCACAATATCAACAATCGCATGGCAGAAACCTCATGCATCACAATATCAACAACCGCACGACAGAAACCTCGTGCATCACAATATCAACAACCGCACGGCAGAAACTTCGTGCATCACAATATCAAAAACCGCACAGCAAAAACCTCGTGCATCACAATATCAACAACTGCACGACAGAAACCTCGTGCATCGCAATATTAACAACCGCACGACAGAAACCTCGTGTATCGCAATATCAACAACCGCACGGCAGAAACCTCGTGCATCACAATATCAACAACCGCACGACAGAAACCTCGTGCATCACAATATCAACATAACAAATGACAATGTTTACAAGAACAACGCAAGGAAATCAACTCAAGTGCAACGGGAGACGGTACAACTAGCTCACAATGAATAACCATAACAGAGAAATACTAAGCGTAATAAGAACAACGCAACAAGAGAGAATAATATGAAACAACGATTCCATAATACGTAGTTCAACAACAAGAAAGTTAACATGAATCAAATAATTTCAAATAAGGAATTATCAACTAAACATAGGATATCTAACTTCTTTTACAGTTGGGCAAGTTACGAAGAATATACAATGATTTCAATCAAAGATGAGCAGAGGAAAGATAACTGTAACCTCTATTAAGACCAATTAATTACATGAGAGATACTAATTATTTCCAAATAGAGGCAAGCAATTACGGAAGATAACACGACTATGGAAGTGTAGGGATCTTCAGTTAAACAAAACAAGAGTTAATTAGGCAACAAGAATAAACCAAAAAGGAGAAATTTTCCACAACTAAATCCGATCATGCACTTGTCACCTCGCGTACAAGGAATAAAATCAACAGCGAAGACTCAAATTCTAAGGGAAAGTCCCCCACACAAGGTTAGGCAAGATACTTACCTCGAACCGGCTCAAAATCAACTCGAAACCACACGGTTGTCACGAGTATCCGGAATCAATGGCCCAAATCTATTCAATTAAATTACATATTATAAATAACATCTCTAGAAACTGATTCTACTATTTAATTCAGAGCTAAGACGCGAAATTAGGTAAAATGACCAAAATGCCCCTTAAGCCAACATCTCGGAATCGGGTGAAATTAACATTTTCAGAAACCTCATACTCTCACGAGTCTAACCAGATAAAAATCTCTCAAAACGGATGCCGAAAACCCAATCAAAACTCAAAATTCGGTCTATGAAGTTTTACCCAGTTTTCATTCAGAAAATCCGAAATTAAGGAGGAATTAGTGATTAGATTAGTGGGTTTTAAGCACAAGGGAGTAGAGAATCGTTACCCAGTAGTTGCCCTCAAAAAACCTTCGAAATTTCTCCCAAACCTGAGCTCCCAAATTTGAGTTTTGGTAAAAATGGCTAACCCTCGGATTTTGAGATGTTTATAACTACCCAGGTATTTAATGCATCGCGAACACGGAAGTAGGCTCGCGTCCGCGAAGAAGAAAAATTGAAGGCTGGAGAATTTACCTTCGCGAACGCGAGGGGCATCATGCGAAAGAGAATGTCTGGGCTGATGAAGCTACGCGAACGCGACGTATGGAACGTGAATGCGATGAAGAAAAATAGCGAGGCCCAGAAGTGACCCTACGCGAACGCGTGAGAGCCTACGCAAACGCGATGGGGAAATAAGATGGGCTTCGTGAATGCGGGAGGTATTATGCGAACACGAAGAGGAAAAATACCAGGTGGTCAAATAATCCTTCGCGAATGCGAAAGAGGCACACCAGAAGCAGCAACAACAGTTCAAAATGGAAGAAAATGATCCATAGCCCATCTGAAACACACCCGAGGCTCCCGGGACCCCGTCTAATCACACATACAAGTCATATAACCTAACACAGACTCGCTCAAAGTTTCAAATCACATAAAACAACATCGAAACAACATATCAAACAAAAAATCAAGCTTATGAACTTCCAATTTCATCAAAACACGCTTTCGATAAAAAACCTAACCAAAACACGTCCGAATGACCTGAAATTTTGCACACACATCCCAAACGACATGGCGAAGCTATTGCAACTTCTGGAATTCTATTCTGACCCTCAAGTGAAAAACTCACTATCGGACTGGAACTTCAACAATTCAAACTTCGGCATTTCAAGCCTAAATGAGGTACGGACTTCCAAAAAGCTTTCCGAACATGCGCCTAAGTCAAAAATCACCATACAAAGCTGTTGAGATCATCCACGACCCAATACGAGGTCGTTTACCCAAAATGTCAATTCCGGTTGTTGACTCTAAACCATCCGAAAGCCGAATTCCACCATGCACGGAAGTTGATACTCCTATTTCGAAGTTGGTCCAGACCTTATGCCGCTGAACGGAGCTTGATTTCTTAGAACAACCCGTCGAGTCGTTACACTTATTAGTCAAAGTTCTAATGAACAAGATCAAGACGTGTCGAGCGTTTTAGAAGAGAAATTTATTTAGAAGATACCTACTTTGTTAGAAATAAGAAAATGATTTGTATAAATGACATAAGATATCGATAACAGAATAATAAAAAAGAATAAGAGTATGATTTGAGTTAGTTATGATATCTATCACATTTTTACGTAATTATGCAGTGTAAGAGCATGCATGTGACTACTTCTTAAAAGAATTAGCCTTAAATGTCTTTAGTGATAATCCGAAAAGAAATAAATCAAAAAATGTGACTTGTGTAACATGTCTTGTAGAATTTCTTTTTTTTATTCCTTTTAAGAAAAGAAAATGAAAGTTACTGCTTCATGTCATTTATCATGATCATTTACATTTCAATTACAAATTAAGTTAGTATCAATTAACTGAGACCAAACATCCATTAAATCAAATTTTGTGCAACGTAATCTGTTATGGTCTTGCGCATAAAATGATTAACATTGTAAATCCTATATAATAAACTACACGAACAAAAGATTAATCCTTGAAAAATATTTTTTTAACCCTTTTAGAAAAAAGTAAATCGATGATATGTAATAACGGGAAAAAATAGAGCAAACTATAACAAAGTAAAGTGATTCCTGAGATAGGGACACAATTATCAACTTACAACTTTTAAGATTTGCTAAGAAGAATAAAAAATCTAACTTAGTAGTCTCTCAATTTATCTGAGTCGAGATAATTTGGCACATAAGATGCACGTATATTACATTCAGGTAAGTCATTATGAAATTTATAATAAAAATAAGAATAAATATATGAATAAATAATAAAGTCATTATGAAGTTCATATTGGCTTATTAGCATCCCTCACACAAGAAATCTTTCTATCTTATAGTCAAAAAAATTCTAATGGACAAGATCAAGATGTGTCGTGCGTTTTAGAAGATAAATTTATGTAGAAGACTATTACTGTATTAGAAATAAGAAAATGACTTCTATAAATGACATAATAGACAAGAAGTCGACAACAGAATGATAAAAAAGAATAAGAGTATGATTTGAATTACTCCTGATATGTAACGACCCGGTCCGTCGTTACGTAGAACCTGCATTATAATTGATGTTATTTACTTGTCATAGGTTGGTTATTCTGTTAATGATGTGTCAATAGGATCCTATCATGGAGGGGCAGGCCGAGGTCCCTCCAGCAGATCCTGCCCAGCAGATTTCATGACTGCACCAGGTTTTCAGGAGATCATGGGCCGTATGATGCGGTTCATGGACACTATGACCCAGGCTGGTTTATTCCCAGCGGATCCTGCCACATCTCAGGCGGGAGGGGGAGTTTAGACCCCTATCGCCCAGGTCGCAGGTCATGCAGCGGCAGTATATCAGACTCCGAGTACTCTGCCCGTGGGTTGAGCACTACTAGCAGTAGCAACACTAGTGCGGACGGTGATCTGCAGAAGCTACTTGATAGATGGACTCGATTGCACCCTCCTGTCTCCGGAGGTGAGAAGGGTGAGGATGCCTAGGACTTTATTGATAGGTTCAGGGACAGACTGCATAACATGATGATTTTTGAGTCCCATGGAGTCGACTTCACTACTTTCCAGCTAGAGGGCACGACCTGTAGATGGTGGCAGTCATTTATCCTTGGTAGGCCAGCAGGTTCCCCTACTATCACATGGGAGCAGTTCACTCAGCTGTTCCTAGAAAGGTATATTCCACCCTCCGAGAGGGAAGAGTTAACGTACCAGTTTGAGCAGCTGGACCAAGGGCAGATGTCAGTGACAGACTACGAGGCCAGGTTTTCAGAGTTGTCCCGCCATGCCCTTATGATTCTTCCTACTGGTGTTGAGAGAGTGCGGAGGTTTGTAGCTGGGCTACACTCAGGTATTAGGGCCAACATGGCCCGATAGGTGGAGATGGGTACTCCTTATCAGCTTGTGGTCGAGATAGCTCGCCTGATTGAGGGTTACCGATCAAGGAGCAGAGAGCAGGGTCAGCAGGACAAGAGAGCTAGATTTTCTCGAGATTTCAGAGGTGCCCCAGCCAGGGGTAGTGGTCAGTTTGGTAGAGGCCAACCCAGCAGGCCTCCATATTCAGCTCCTCCACCACCCCCTCGTGGTGCTTCAGCGAGACCTTATTTCAACTCCATGCCGGGGAGTTCTTATCACCCCCAGCTATTCAGGGCCCCTCCGGCGGGTATTCAGGTCATCAGGGATCTCCTAGTCCTTACTTCAGTGCCATGCTAGAGAGTTCTCATCATCCCCCATCTATTCAGGGGTCTTCTTCAGGCAGCAGTCCATGCCTCCAGCGAGGTGTTATTAGTGTGGGGATCCAGGCCATATGAGTAGGACTTGTCCCAGGTTTTGGACAAGCCTATTCAGTAGAGTTATTAGCCCGCATTCTCAGCACCGGCACCCCGTCCACCTAGAGGTGGAGGACAGGCTGGTAGAGAATGTCCCAGAGGTGGAGGCCAGGCAAGGGGAGCTCAGCTAGCTCCTATTCAGTCCAGTGGAGGTTAGTCTTCATGTACTCCAGCCAGATTCTACACTATTCCGGCCTGAGCAGATGCAGTGGCCTCAGATGCCGTGATCACAGGTATTATTTCAGTATGTGGTAGATAGACATCAGTGTTATTTGACCCAGGATCTACTTATTCATATGTGTCAACCTTGTTTGTTTGTTTTCTGGATCCTCCTCCTGAGTCCTTGGGTTCTCCTATATATGTATCCACTCCCGTTGGTGATTCTGTCATGGTAGACCGGATTTATCGGTCTTGCGTGATCACATTATGTGGGTTCGAGACTAGAGCGGACCTCCTATTGCTTGATATGGTTTATTTTAAGATTATCCTGGGCATGGATTGGCTATCTCCTCATCATGCCATCTTGGATTTCCATGCCAAGATGGTTACTTTTGCCATGCCCGAGTTGCCTAGGCTGCAGTGGAGATGTTCCTCGGTGAGTGCAGCTAGTAGAGTTATTTCCTTCCTGAAGGCTCAACATATGGTCGAGAAGGGTTGCTTGGCATATCTTGATTATGTGTGGTATACCACCGCCGAGTCTCCGACGGTTGATTCAGTGCCTATTGTTCGAGAGTTTGCTGATGTATTCCCTTTAGACTTTCCAAGCATGCCTCCGGATCGTGATATTGATTTCTGCATCGATTTAGCTCCAGATACTCAGCCTATTTCCATTCCCCCGTACCGTATGGCTCCTAAGGAGTTGAAGGAGCAGCTAGAGGAGTTGTTGGCTAAGGGGTTTATCAGACCGAGTGTATCACCGTGGTGTGCTCCAGTTCTATTTGTGAAGAAGAAGGATGGGTCCATGCATATATGTATTGGTTACCGCCAGCTGAACAAGTATCCATTGCTACGCATTCATGATTTGTTTGACTAGTTGCAGGGTGCCAGGGTGTTCTCTAAGATAGATTTGAGATCGGGCTCTCATCAGTTGAAGATTCGGGCCTCAGATGTCCCGAAGACTGCTTTTCGTACGAGATATGGCCCCTATGAGTTCCTGGTGATGTCTTTTGGCTTGACTAATGCCCCAGCAGAATTTATGGACTTGATGAATAGGGTGATCAGGCCGTATATTGATTCTTTTGTCATCGTCTTCATTGATTACATCTTGATTTACTCACGTAGCTTGGGAGAGCACGAGCAGCATTTGAGAGTTGTGATCTAGACTTTGCGAGAACAGAAGCTATATGCTAAGTTCTCCAAGTGTGAGTTTTGGTTGGATTCTGTGGCATTCTCGGGACATGTAGTGTCCGGAGAGGGTATCAAGGTTGACCCTAAAAAGATTGAGGCAGTTAAGGGTTGGCCACATCCTACTACAGCTACAGAGATCAGGAGTTTTTTGTGTCTAGCAGGCTATTATCGGCGATTTGTAGAGGGCTTTTCATCCATTGAAGCCCCATTGACCAGATTGACTCAGAAGAATGCTCCTTTTTGGTGGTCCGACGAGTGTGAGGTGAGCTTTCAGAAGCTCAAGACAACATTGACCTCATCACTATTTCTGGTATTGGTTTCCGGTTCTAGGATGTATACAGTATATTGCGACGCTTCACGTGTTGGCTTGGGGTGTGTGTTGATGCAGGAAGGAAGTGTTATTGCTTATGCTTAGTGCCAGCTGAAGGTTGATGAGAAGAATTGTCCGGTGCACAATTTGGAGTTGGCAGCGATTGTTCATGCTCTTAAGATTTGGAGGAATTACTTGTATTGGGTGTCTTGTGAGGTTTATACAGACCACCGCAGCTTGCAGCACTTGTTCAAGAAGAGGGATCTTAATTTTAGGCAGCGCAGGTGGCTTGAGTTGCTGAAGGATTATGATATCACCATCCTTTATCATCCGGTAAAGGCAAATATAGTAGAAGATGCTTTGAGCAGGAAGTCGGAGAGTATGGGTAGTTTATCTTTCATTGCAGCGGAGGAAGGACCTCTAGCCTTGGACATTCAGTCCCTGGCTAATCGCTTGGTGAGATTAGATGTTTCAGAGCCTCGTCGGGTTCTTGTACATGTAGTTGCTCAGTCTTCGTTATTGGGGGGAGATTAAGGCTCGACAGTATGATGATCCATGCTTGGCAGAGCTACGGGAGACAGTGGTTCAGGGTGGTGCCAAGGAGGTTACTATTGGCAAGGATGGTGTTCTTAGACTTCAAGGTCGGTTGTGTGTTCGTAATGTTGATAACTTGAGGCAGAGGATCCTAAAGGAGGCACACAGTTCACGGTATTCCGTTCATCCTGGTTCTACGAAGATGTATCGTGATTTGAAGCAGCATTTCTGGTGGAGGCGGATGAAGAAAGACATTGTGGAGTATGTGGCTAGGTGTCTTAACTGCCAGTAGGTTAAGTATGAGCACCAGAGGCCAGGAGGCCTACTTCAACAGATGCCCATTCCTGAGTGGAAGTGGGAGCGCATCACTATGGACTTCGTGGTTGGGTTGCCTCGGACCTTGCAGAAGGTTGACGCGATTTGGGTCATTGTGGATCTATTTACCAAATCGGCTCACTTTATTCCTATGAGTACTACTTATACTTCTGAGAGACTAGCCCAGATTTACATTGGAGAGATAGTCCGGTTGTATGATGTGCCAGTATCCATTACATCAGATCGAGGTCCTCAGTTCACCTAACACTTCTAGAGAGCATTGCACAGAGAGATGGGTACTCAGATACACCTCAGCACAGCATTTCATCCGCAGACTGATGGTCAGTCGGAGCGTACATTTCAGATATTGGAGGATATGCTCAGAGCATGTGTGATTGATTTTGGGGGTTAGTGGGACCAGTTCTTGCCTTTGGCCGAGTTTGTTTACAATTATAGTTATCAGTCCAGCATTGAGATGGCCCAATTTGAGGCTTTATATGGTCAGTGATGTCGTTCTCCTATCGGGTGGTTTGAGCCTGGAGAGGCTAAGTTATATGGCACGGACCTGGTGAGAGATGCTTTGGAGAAGGTGAAGTTGATTCAGGAGAGGCTTCGCACAGCACAGTCCAGGCAGAAGAGCTACACGGATTACAGGGCACGTGATGTGTCATTTATGTAGGGAGATAAGGTTCTACTGAAGGTTTCGCCGGTGAAGGGTATTATGAGATTGGAGAAGAAGGGCAAGCTGAGCCCGAGGTTTATAGGTCCTTTCGAGATATTGAGGCGTGTTGGAGAGGTTGCCTCTAGCTTGCTCTACCTCCCAGGTTATCAGGAGTCCATTCGGTCTTTCATGTATCCATGCTCCGGAGATATCACGCCGACTTCTCTCACGTGGTTGATTTCAGCACTATTCAGTTGGATGAGAGGTTAGGCTACGAGGAGGAGCTAGTTGCCATTATTGATAGACAGGACCGCCAGTTGAGATCCAAGAGAGTTTCTGCAGTGAAGGTCCAGTGGAGGGCCCAACTAGTTGAGGAGGCAACTTGGGAGTCCGAGGAGGACATGCGAAGCAGATATCCACGCTTATTCAGCACTTCAGGTATGATTCTAGACCCCTTCGAGGACGAATGTTTGTTTAAGAGGTGGAGAATGTAACGACCTGACCGGTCATTTTGCGTATTCGGACCCCGTTCCCCTAAATAAGACTTCCCGTAGAGGCTTTTAGTGATTCATGACTTGTGGGGACAGGTGGTTCGGAATTCGGAAGTGTATAGAGTAATACAGGAACACTTGGTTCCTTAAGATTGGCTTTTAAGGCAGAGTTTGACTTCAGTCAACATTCTGAGTAAACGACCTCGGAATCGCGTTTTTCCAATTCCAGTAGCTTCGTTTGATGATTTCGGACTTGTGCTTATGTCGGAATGGGTTTTGGATTACCCGGGAGCGTTTCGACGCCAAATAGCGAAAATAGAGTTTCCTTAAGTTCATAATTTGGTTTGGAATGTGTTTTTGTGTTATTGAGGTTCGAACGGAATTTAGAGACCTGGAATAGTTGCGTTATGCCATTTATGAGTTGCTTGCAAAATTTGGTGTCATTCCGAGTAGTATAGGACTATTCGGCGCATTGAAATCGAATTTAAGAACTTGAAAATTCTTAAGTTTGATTCTAGGGGTTTTGAGGAGTGATTTTGAGTTTTAGCGTGATTTTGGGTGTTCCGAAGGCTCGAGCGAGTCCGTAATATGATTTAGGACTTATTTGTATAATTGCGCGGGGGATCGGGTGGGCCCAGGTGCCTCCTGGACACCAAACGGGGCCAAAAACCAACAGCTTCAGCTGCTGGTGCACCAGGTCTGGTGTGACTGCAGGTGCAGTTGCCCAGATCGCAGGTGCGAGACCGCGCTTGTGGTCAAGGTCTCGCAGGTGCGACCAATAAGGGAGAAAGCCCAGATCGCAGGTGTTGACCTTTCTCCGCAGGAGCGGGTCCGCTGGTGCGGAAACCCCTCCGCAGGTATGACCCCTAGTCCCTTTGCCAAATTCCGCAGGTGCGAGCCTTGGCTCGCAGATGCAAAACCGCAGGTGCGGTCCTCGAGCCCCAGGTACGAGGTCACTGAAGACAGTGAGCCCATTTAATTCGGGACTTAACCATTTTTCATCATTTCTTCCATACCATAGGCGATTTTGAGAGCTTTCCGGAGGGTATTCGGCCTAGCTTCTAAGAGGTAAGTAATTTCCATTTAAATGTTGGTTTATTACATCAATCTTAGCTAGATTAACACTCAATTAGTGTAAATCAAAGGGGTTTGATTGGAAACCTAGGGTTGATGAACTTTAGAGAAATTTACCATTTTTTTTTCACTGTGAAATCCTACAAAAACTATATATTAACGATCCTTAGGCTATGGGTGAGTGTTTTCTTTGAAAATTTCCGGAATCCAAGCATGTGGGCTCGGGGGCGTATATCGGAATTTCTTCAAGAATGATGAATTTGCTAAGCTAGTAAGAGAATTTCATACTTTTGGGTGTACATTAACGTATTTATATAATATTTGACTAGTTTCGAGTCCTCGGGTGTGGAGGTTGGACTTTCGGGTGCGTTCTTGGTCCGAGAAGTAGGTTCCGCATGAGGTGAATCTACTCTCTAACCTTGTAAGAGGGAATTGTCCCCATAGGTAATTATAAATGATTGAATTGTCCTTATTTGCGGGGGCTACGCACATACGAGGTGACGAGAGTCCGTGCGTAGCTATTACTATGTTATGCCGGGTAGTCTTTAGGACTCACAAGCATGCTTCTATGCCTTACTTGTATCCTTGCATGTATTCCTAGTCGATTATTATCCTTGAAATAGCATGAGAAAATGGAAGGTTACATTAAATGTTGTTGTTGCCATGATCTTGTTTTCCAAGTGTGAACTCTATATTTTCCTTAATTTCCTGATAATTCTGTGTATGTATACGATCACCCGTGTCGCATGTATGATTCGTGAGTGGGGTAGCCTTATATTATGTCAACTGCGTCGCATGATCGATTCGCGAGCGGGGTAATAGATGCATCTATGGTTTGAGCTGTTCGACCCTTCGGCAGTGCACATTTAATTTTTGCGTCACTTCGGCCGTACGCCTCGGCATACTATATGCTATGTATTTGACTGGGAGTCTTATTTATGTATTTTATTGAGAGTCTTATTTTTATTATCAAATGAATTGTTCTATGTGAGAGGGGACTTTGGACTTCTATTATAGTTAATATTTGGCACTTGCGGTAGGTGGTAGTTCATATAGTTGATATTCCATGTCTACTTGATTTCCCATACTTGCTAGCCCTGATTAAACCTGTCTAATTATATTATTGCTAATGACCCTAGTGAGTAATACGTCTACCCCTCGTCACTACTTCTTCGAGTTTAGACGGGATACTCACTAGGTACATATTTGTTTATATGTACTCATGCTACGCTTCTGTATTTAATTGTACAGGTTTTGAGGCTGGTGCATCTAGTTATCATACCTGAGCACGATCATGAGAGTACTTTCTGGATTAGACTACACGGTGAGCTTCTCTCTCTGGCGTTCCTCAGCAGCACTGTGGAGTTTCTACTATTTCTTTTGATATTTCTGTCAACCCCTTTCAGACGGTTGTATATTTATTTTGTCTACTTTGTATATTCCACTAGTCGCCTGTGGACACGTGACACTAGGTCTTGGCACACGTAGTTGATTTTCTAATATTTTTGCTATACAACATATGATGGCAACGATATTTTGAGTTTATTTAATCAAGTTGCATCCACTTGGCCGTTTTCTTTAAATGATTTCTAAATCTAAAATTTGACAAGTACTTAAATATTTAAATAAGTAAAGTAATCTCGCTAGTAAAATGGTTTTGGCTTTCCCGACTCCGGTGTTGAGCGCCATCACGATCTGAGTTCAAATTTGGGTCATGACATCAACTTGCCACATTTAAGATTTGCTAATAAGAATAAAAAATCTAACTAACTAGTCTCCCGATTTATCTGAGTCGAGATCAATGGACACGTAAGTTGGACGTGTATTGCATTCAGGTAAGTTGTTATGAAATTCATATTAAAAATAATAATGAGTATATGAATAAACAATAAAGGCATTATGAAGTTCATATTGGCTTATTAGCATCCTTACGCAAAAAATCTTTCTATCTTATTAGTCAACGTTCTAATGAACAAGATCAAGACGTGTCGATTTAGAAGAGACATATGTAGAAGATACTTACTGTGTTAGAAATAAGAAAATGACTTGTATAAATGACATAAGAAATCGATAACAAAATAATAAAAAAGAATAAGAGTATGATTTGAGTTAGTTTTGATATCTATCACATTTTTACGTAATTATTTAATGTAAGAGCATGCATGTGACTACTTCTTAAAAGAATTAGCCTTAAATGTGTTTAATGATAATCCGAAAAGAAATAAATCAAAAAACGTGACTTGTGTAACGCGTCTTGTAGAAAGAAGGTAATGTGCCATGCCCTCGTGAGAAGATATCGCAAGCTATAAAGTAAGTTTCTTTTTTCATTATTCCTTTTAAGAAAAGAAAATGAAAGTTACTGCTTCATGTCATTTATCATGATCATTTACGTCTCAATTCCAAATCAAGTTAGTATCAATTAACTGAGAACAAACATCCATCAAATCAAATGTTGTGCAATGTAATCTGTTATGGTCTTGTGCATAAAATGATTAATATTGTAAATCCTATATAATAGACTACACGAACCAAAGATTAATGCATGAAAAATATTTTTTTAACCCTCTTAAAAAAAATTAAATCGATTATATGTAATAAAGGGAAAAAGTTAGAGCAAACTATAACAAAGTAAAGTGATTCCTGAGATAGGGACACAATTATCAACTTACCACTTTTAAGATATTCTAAGAAGAATAAAAAATCTGACTTATTAGTCTCTCAGTTTATTTGAGTTGAGATAATTTGGGACGTAAGCTGCACGTATATTACATTCAGGTAAGTTGTTATGAAATTCATAATAAAAATAAGAATAAGTATATCAATAAATAATAAAGTCATTATGAAGTTCATATTGGCTTATTAGCATCCCTCACACAAGAAATCTTTCTATCTTATAGTCAAAAAAATTCTAATGAATAAGATCAAGATGTGTCGTACGTTTTAGAAGAGTAAATTATGTAGAAGACTATTACTGTATTAGAAATAAGAAAACGACTTCTATAAAATTACATAATAAATAAGAAGTCGATAACAGAATGATAAAAAAGAATAAGAGTATGATTTGAATTAGTCCTGATATCTATACTATTTTTATGTAACTAAGTAGTGTAAGAGCATGCATGTGAACACTTCATTGAAAATAAGCCTTAAATGTCTTTAAAGATTATCCGAGAAGAAATAAACCAAAAAATATGACTTGTGTAACGCGTCTTGTAAAGAAAAAGGTAACATGTCATTCCCACAGGAGATGATGTCACAAGCTATAAATTCAGTTTCTTTTTTTTTTCCCTTCATAGAAAAGAAAATTAAAGTTAGCGCTTCATGGCATTAATCATGATTCTTTACGTCTCAATCTCAAATAAAGTTAGTATCAATTAACTGAGATCGAACTTCCATAAAATTAAATATTTTTTAGCTTAATCTATTACAGTCTTGCGCTTAAAATGGTTAACATGGTAAATTCTATATAATAAACTATGCGAACCAAATATTAATGCATGAAAAATATTTTTTGTAACCATTTTAGTGAAAGTAAATCGATGATATTATAGGAAAAAAATGAAAACTATAATAAACTATAATGGCTCTTGAGATAGCTAAGGACACAAGTATCAACTTGCCATATTAAAGATTTGCTAATAAGAATAAAAAATCTTACTAATTAGTCTCTCGATTTATCTGAGTCGAGATCAATGGACACATAAGTTGCACGTATATTGCATTCAGGTCAGTAGTTATGAAATTCATATTAAAAATAATAATAAATATATAAATAAACAATAAAGTCATTATGAAGTTCATATTGGCTTATTAGCATTCTTTACACAGAAAATCTTTATATCTTATTAGTCAAAGTTCTAATGAACAACATCAAGACATGTCGAGCGTTTTAGAAGAGACATTTATGTAGAAGATACTTACTGCGTTAGAAATCAGAAAATCACTTGTATAAATGACATAAGAAATCGATAACAGAATAATAAAAAAGAATAAGAGTATGATTTGAGTTAATTTTGGTATATATCAAATTTTTACGTAATTATGTAGTGTAAGAGCATGCATGTGACTACTTCTTAAAAGATCTAGCCTTAAATGTCTTTAATGATAATCCGAAAAGAAATAAATCAAAAAACGTGACTTGTGTAACGCGTCTTATAGAGAGAAGGTTATGTGACATACCCCCGTGAGATGATGTCACAAGCTATAAAGTGAGTTTCTTTTTTTTTTTAATTCCTTTTAGAAAAGAAAATGAAAGTTACTGCTTCATGTGATTTATCATGATCATTTACGTTTCAATTCCAAATCAAGTTAGTATTAATTAACTGAGATCATACATCCATAAAATCAAATTTTTTGCAACTTAATATGTTATGGTCTTGCGCATAAAATGATTAACATTGTAAATCGTATATAATAAACTACACGAACCAAAGATTAATGCATGAAAAATATTTTTTTTAACCTTTTTAGTAAAAAAGTAAATCGATGATATGTAATAAAGGGAAAACAATAGAGCAAACTTTAACAAAATAAAGTGACTCCTAAGATAGGGACACAATGTGATGACCCAAAAGGTCATCCCGTGTAATTTTTGCTAAATTTGTGTTCCGAGGTCGTAAAATCTCCTTTTATCTCACCTCGATGTGCGTGCGCAGCCCGGGCGTGTAACCAGGAAGCCGTTAAGTGGAAAATTGATCAAATGATGATTTTGTATTAATTATTTGAGTAAAGTTGAATTTGGTCAACATTTTGGTATGGACCCGTGATTTGACGATCCCGGAGGGTCCGTAGGAAAAATATAGGACTTGGGCGTATGTCCCGAATCGAATTCCGAGAAATGAATTTTTGAAGAAAATTATTTTCTGAAAATTATAAAGGTTTTCGAAAATGAGATTTGATGTGAAACATGTGATATCAGGCCCGTATTATGGTTCCGGAGCCCGGAACATGTTCAATATGTCTTATATGTGAAATTTTGTGGGAAAAAGACTTAGTTTGACGTGATTCGGATCGAAAATAGAAAATTTAGAAGTTTTGGATGTTTAAAGGAATTTCATTGGTTTTGAGGTTTAATTCGATGTTCATGATGTTATTTTGGTGTTTTGATTACTTGAATAAGTCCGTAAGATGTTTTTTGAGGTTGTATGCATAATTGGTTTGGAGCCCCGAGGGCTTGGGTGAGTTTCGGGTGGGTTCCGGGGTGTTTAGAGTTGAAGAATCACTGCTGGTGCACCAGTTCTGGTGCGCTCGCACCTGCGAGCCTTGGGCCGCAGGTGCGAGACTGTAAGTGCGGATAACCTGCCGCTGGTGCGGTCTAGCCCCAGCCAGCCCAATTCCGCAGGTGCTAATCATTCTTCGCAGAAGCAGTTCCGCAGGTGCGACCCTCAGTGTCTTAGCCCATTTCCGCAGGTGCAATGGATTTTCCGCACCTGCAAAAGCGCAGGTGCGACCCAGGCACCGCAGGTGTGAGGTCGGACATTGTTTAAGTTAGATGTTTCACCCGATTTCTTTTTTATTTCTTCACCAAAATAGGAGATCAAGGGCGATTTTCTCAAGAGAGTTTCTTCCCAAATCATAGGTAAGTAACCCCTAACTAGTTTCTTTTAACTTCCTACTGATTTTCGTCAGCTTTTATCAAGAATTCTAGGGTTTTAATGGTAGAAAATTGGGGATTTGGGTAGAGTTAGGGCTTTTTGATTATTTGGGAATTTGACCTCGTTTTGGGGTCGGATTTCAAAACAAATTATATGTTCGGGCTCGTGGGGGAGTGGGTGATCGGGTTTTGGTCCGAACCTCATGTTTTGACCAAGCGGGACCGAGGTCGATCTTTGGAATTTTGGAAAGAAAGTTGGATATTCTATATTTAAGCATTGGAACTGAATTGTTAAGCATTTGTTGATGTATTGAGTCAATTATGTCTAGATACTAATGATTTCGAGTCGCGTTCGAAAGGAAAAGTGGTGCTAGAGGCTTGATTTGGATTCTTGGAGTCGAAGTAAGTGTTTGGCCTAACCTTAGCTTGAGGGAATAAGTGTTGAGTCATATGTGCTACGTTTTATTATCATTTTCAATGTATAGGTGAGGTGACGAGTACCTATACCTTTTTTTCAAGTATGATCGTCAGTCATATCTTATGGTATATGTGTTTTTCTTCGATAGCCACTGTGTTATGAAGTATATTTCATTTTTGAGATTATACAATTGTTGGAAATACTTGGTTGTGAAAACTGTTGATTAGTTGTTCGGTTGAGGATTATTTGGTTATGTTGTACATTCATTGATATTGGTTACAATTGTGTCCCTTGCCGGGACGGTGATATTTTTGTTATTGTTCCCTTGCCGGGATGTTGTAAATTATGGTTTGTATTGTGGTCCTTCCTTGCCAAATTTTTTTTCTTGTTATTGTTTGGGGAGGATGAGAGTGTAAAGCACGAAGGGTGATGCCGTGCCATGAATTTATATTTAAAAGCACGAAGGATAATGTCGTGCCGATATTGTGATGTTAAAAGCACGAAGGGTGATGCCGTGCCAGGATATGAGAGATAATGCATGAAAGATAATTCCGTTCCATTATATTGTGAGGTAAAAGCACGAAGGGTGACGCCGTGCACTTCTTTTGGTGAGAACGAGAGTAAAGTACGAAGGGTGATGTCGTGCACTTGTTTATTCTCGGTTGTTCTTTTTATATTAGACGGTTGCCATGTTTTGTTACTCAATTACTGTTTTCCCCTTTGTACCCCAGCAAGATTTCCCTGTATTTGTACGTAACTGTGTACTTCCTGCCGTTATTTCTATTATGTATTATTGAACTACACAGGTGTTTATTATTTGTCGTGTCCTAGCCTCGTCTTTACTTCGCCAAGTTTAGGCTCGGCACTTACTCAGTACATGGGGTCGGCTGTACTGATGCTACACCTGCACTTCTTTGTGTTGTGCAGATTACGGTACCGGACCCGGTGGACAGTGATCGAGGGAGTATCCTTCAGTCCACAGGCGACACTGAGGTAGTCCTGTAAGAATCCGCAGGCCTTGGCGTCACCTGCTATCTCATTCCTTTTTCTTTCTGTCTTCTCTTGTATTTCTGAGACAGTTGTACTGTTTATTCAGACTTTATTTTTAGTTTTCTTAGACAGTCCATGGATTTATGGTGCCAGTTCTGGGGTGTTACTAAGGATTTTGTAGTATTGGATACTTGAAGATGTTATTTTTCATAGCTTCCGCATTGTTATTTATACTTGTTATCACTTATCGCTTTTTCTTTTAATGCCTAATAATAAGGAAATAAGCATGTTAACCAGAGTGTTGGCTTGTCTAGCGGGTTCAACTTTAGACGCCATCACGGCCCCGACGGTGGGATTTCAGGTCATGACAGTTGGTATCAGAGAACTGGGTTGCTTAGGTCTCACAAATTCATGGACAAATTTTGTAGAGTTTGAGGGATCGGTACAGAGAAGTCTGTACTTATCCCCCAGAGGCTGCAAAGTTAGGAATAACTTCACATTTCGCCTTCTCTGTCATGCGGTTTGAATTCTAAATGTTAACTGATTTTCTATTCTATTCTATCACAGATGGCGAGAACGCATGCTTCCTCATCTACCGATCAGCAACCTGATCCTCCTGTTGCAGCTCCTACGAGGGGCCGAGGATGAGGCCGAGGCCGTGCTAGAGGCCGAGGCAGAGCCAGGGCTCAGCTAAGAGCAGCAGCCCCAGTAGAGGAGCCACATGTAAAATCCGGTGCGGTTCCTGCTCAGGCAGTTCCAGTCGGACCAGCTCAGGTCCCAGAGGGGTTCATTGCCACCCCGGTTATTCAGGATGCTCTTGTCCGTTTAGTGGGGTTTATGGAGAGCGTGGATCAGGCTGGTCTTCTTCCTAATGCACCGGCCGTCTCTCAGGTTGGGGGAGGGACCCAGACTCCTGCTACCCGCACACCAGAGCAGCTAGGTCCTCAGTTCCAGACTCCAGCACCTCAGGCAACTGGAGCAGCTCAGCCGGGTTTTGTGGCACAGGCAGTTGAGGGGGCAGCCATGTCTGGCGATGCTTTGTGGAGATTGGATCGGTTCAAAATCAAGTTGTTTTCTACTACATTTACTTGTGCACCATCAGAGGATCGCCAGGATTTCATGGACAATTGCTATGAGGTTCTTCGAAACATGGGCATCGTGGAGTCCAAATGGAGATGATTTTGCTACATTACGTCTTTCTTGTACCGCCTAGACTTGGGGGAGAGACTACTGCTTGACCAGAGCAGCTGGGTTCTCCTTTGGCTTGGGCTCAGTTCTCCGAGTTATTATTGGGGAAGCTTCTACCAGTTACTCAGGGGGAGGGTCTTCGGAGGCAGTTTGAGCGCCTCCAGCAGGGATATATGACTGTTACACAGTATGAGACCAGGTTCATTACTCTTGCCCGAAATGCTATCATGATACTCCCCACCGATCGTGAGAGGGTGAGGAGGTTTATTGAGGGTCTAGCTCAGCCTATTAGACTTCAGATGGCCAGGGAGACAGGTACTGATATCTTATTTCAGGAGGCGGCCAATGTAGCCAGGTGTATTAAGATAGTCTTATCATTGGGCAGTGGTCAGGGGTCTAACAAGAGACCTCGTCATTTCGGCCGATTCAGTGGTGCCTCATCTGGAGGCAGAGATTCTTTTGGTCGAGGTCATCCTTCTAGACCATTCGAGTCAGCACTCCAGGTATCTCGTAGTGCACCACCAGCTCCTATCAGTGTGCCACCGCTTCAGAGCTTTCAGGGTGGTTCTTTTGGTCGACATGGGACAGTTTCAGGGCCAGCAGCCTCATCAGTAGAGGGCTTGTTACTCTTGTGGTGATCCAGGGCACATTGCTAGGTATTTCCCTTGAGATTCTAGTAGTTCTTAGCATCCAGGTTCGCGTGCTATAATTCCCGCACCAGGTGCACCCCCGCTCACTCAGCCAGCTAGGGATGGAGGTTGAGGTACCAGAGGTGGAAGCCAGTCAGTTAGAGGTGGAGGACAGGCTATGAGTGGTAGAGGTCAACCCGCGATAGGTCTACCTAGAGATGTTCAGGTTGGAGGGGCTCCGCCCCGATGCTAAGCTATTCCTGCCAGGCCTGAGGCTGAGGCTTCTGATGCAGTCATTACAGGTATGGTTTCAGTTTGCAGTATAGATGCTTCGGTTTTATTTGATCCGGGGTCTACATTCTCCTATGTGTCTTCATATGTTGCTTCTTGTCTGATTATGCCCCGCGATTCCCATAGTACTCATGTATATGTATCTACACCGGTGGGTGATTCTATTGTGGTAGATCGAGTCTACTGTTCATGCTTAGTGGTTATTGGTGGTCTGAAGACTCAGGTAGATCTTTTGCTTCTTGATATGGTTGACTTTGATGTTATATTGGGGATGGATTGGTTATCTCCCTATCATGCTATTGTGGACTATCATGCCAAGAAGTGATCTTGGCCTTACCGGGAGTACCTCGATTGGAGTGGAGAGGGACTCCTAGTCATTCTTCCGGTACCATTATTTCATATATGAAGGCTCGGCGTATGTTCGAGAAGGGTTGTTTGGCCTATTTGGCCTATGTTCGTGATACTAGTGCCGAGGTTCCTTCTATGGAGTCTGTGCCCGTGGTTCATGAGTTCCCAGAGGTATTCCCTACTGACCTGTATGGTATGCCACCCGACAGAGATATTGACTTTTGTATTGAGTTGGCTCTGGAAACTCAGCCCATTTCTACTCCGCCATATCGTATGGCCCCGCTAGAGTTTAAAGAGTTGAAGAATCAGTTGCCGGACCTTCTTGATAAAGGATTCATTAGGCCTAGCATCTCCCCTTGGGGTGCCCCATGTGTTTTTTGCTAAGAAGAAAGATGGCTCAATGAGGATATGTATTGACTACCGGCAATTGAACAAGGTAACTATTAAGAATAAGTATCCTTTTTCGAGGATTGATGATTTATTTGACCAGCTTCAGGGTGCCACAGTGTTTTCCAAGATTGACTTGAGATCTGTCTACCATCAATTGAGGATTAGGGCATCTGATATCCCTAAGACAACCTTTCGTTCTTGGTATGAGCATTATGAGTTCTTGGTGATGTTATTTGGGTTGACAAATTCCCCCGCTACTTTTATGGAGTTGATGAACCGAGTGTTCCGACCATATTTGGAATCTTTTGTGATTGTTTTCATTGACGATATTTTGATTTACTCCCGTAGCCGTGAGGAGCATGAGCAGAACCTTCGAGTCGTCCTCCAGACTTTGAGGGAGAGTTTGTTGTATGTCAAATTTTCCAACTGTGAGTTCTGGTTGAGTTCAGTTGCATTTCTAGGCTATTGTGGTATCGTCGGAGGGTATTCACGTGGATCCCAAGAAGATTTCAGCAGTTAGAGCTTGGCCTAGACCCACCTCAGCTACAGAGATCCGGAGTTTCTTGGGCTTAGCAGGTTATTATCGCTGGTTTGTGGAGGGCTTTTCATCTATTGCAGCCGCGATGACCAAGTTGACTCAGAAGGGTGGCCCGTTTAGGTGGTCCGATGAGTGTGAAGCGAGCTTCCAAAATCTCAAGATAGCCTTGACCACGACACCTGTGTTAGTTTTTCCCACAGGTTCAAGACCATATACCATGTATTGTGATGCTTTACTGGTTGGACTTGGTGCGGTGTTGATGCAGGATGGCAAGTTTATAGCCTATGCTTCTCGTCAGTTGAAGGTTCATGAGAAGAACTATCCAGTTCACGATATAGAGTTAGAAGCCATTGTTCATGCATTGAAGATTTGGAGCAACTACCTGTATGGTGTGTCATGTGAAATGTTCACTGATCATAAGAGTTTGCAGTATCTGTTCAAGCAGAAAGAGTTGAATATGAGGAAGAGAAGGTGGTTAAAGCTGTTGAACGATTATGACATTACCGTTCTATATCATCCGAGAAAGGCTAATGTGGTGGCCGATGCTTTGAGCCGGAAGTCAGCCAGCATGGGTAGTCTTGCTTATATACCAGTCAGAGAGCGACCGCTTGCTTTGGATGTTCAGGCCTTGGCCAACCGGTTCATGAGATTGGAGGTTTTTGAGACTGGTAGTGTTTTGGCCCATACTGTGGCCCGTTTTTCATTCTATGATCGTATCCGGGACAGGCAGTATGGTGATCGTCATTTATGTGTTCTTAGAGATACAGTTCGGCGCGGAGGTGCCAAGCAGGCACAGTTGATTATGAGGGAGTTTTGAGGATGCAGGATCATATTTGTGTACCCGATGTTGATGGTATTCATGAGTAGATACTGCAGGAGGTCCATAGTTCCCGGTATTCCATTCGTCTGGGCGCCGCAAAGATGTACCAGGACTTGCGACAACATTATTGGTGGCGGAGGATGAAGAAGGATATTGTAGCATATGTAACTTGGTGCTTGAACTGTCAGCAGGTTAAGTACGAGCATTAGACACTCGGTGGTTTGATGTAGTAGATTGAGCTTCCCGAGTGGAAGTGGGAGTGGATCACCATGGATTTCATAGTTGGGCTCCCACAGACTCAGAGGATGTTTGATGTGGTGTGGGTTATTGTGGATAGGCTGACCAAGTCAGCACACTTATTCCTGTATCAATTTTGTATTCTTCGAAGAAGTTAGCAAAGATCTACATCAAGGAGATTGTTCGCCTGCATGGTGTGCCCATGTCCATTATATCTGACCGAGCTACTCAATTTACCTCCCATTTTTGGAGAGTATTTCAGCGTGAGTTGGGTACACGGGTTGATTTGAGCACAACATTTCATCCTCAGACGTAAGGATAGTCGGAGCGTACTATTCAGATTTTGGAGGATATGTTACGGGCATGTGTCATTGACTTTGGAGGTTCATGGGACCAGTTTTTGCACTTAGCTGATTTTTCCTACAACAACATCTATCAGCTGAGCATTCGGATCGCTCCGTATGAGGCGTTGTATGGTAGGTGGTATCGGTCGCTAGTCGGGTGGTTCGAGCCGGGAGAGGCTAGATTGTTGGGTTCAGAATTAGTCCAGGATGCCTTGGACAAGGTGAATATCATTCAGGATAGACTTCGCACATCTCAGTCCAGGCAAAAGAGTTATGCGGATCGCACAGATCGTGATTTGGCATTCATGATAGGACCGGGTATTTCTTCGAGTGTCGCCCATGAAGGGCGTGATGATGTTCGGAAAGAAGGGCAAGTTGAGCCCTACGTACACTGGTCCATTTGAGATTCTGGACAACGTGGGAGAGGTGGCCTACAGACTTGCTTTGCCACCTAGTTTATCAGCCGTGCACCCGGTGTTTCATGTATCTATGATTCAGAGGTATATTCTTGATCCTCTCATGTACTTGACTTCAGCGGTGTCCAGCTGGAAAAGGATTTGATTTTTGAGGAGGAGCCGACAACCATATAAGCTCGGCAGGTTTGTCAGTTGAGATCGAAGAGTTATCCTTCGGTTCATGTTCAGTGGAGAGGTCAGCCTGTTGAGGCAGCTACCTGGGAGTCCGAGTCCGAAATGCGGAGCTGATATCCCAATCTTTTCCCCGATTCAGGTACAATTTTATGTCCGTTCGAGGAAGAACGTTTGTTTTAGAGGTGGAGATTGCGATGAACCAAATAGTCATCCCGTATAATTTTAGCTAAATATGTGTTCTAAGGCCGTGAAGCCTCTTTTTATCTAAACTCAATGTGCATGCGCAGCCTGGGCGTGTAGCCGGGAAGCCGTTAAGTGGAAAATTGATAAAATGATGATTGTATTAATTATTTGAGTAAAGTTAACTTTGGTCAACATTTTGGTAAACGGACCCACACCCGTGATTTGACGGTCCTAGAGGGTCTGTAGGAAAATATGGGACTTGGGCGTAAGCCCGGAATCGAATTCCGAGGTGCAGAGTCCGAGAAATGAATATCGAAGAAAATTGTTTTCTGAAAAATATAAAGGTTTTCGAAAATGAGATTTGAGGTGAAACCTGTGATAACGGGCCCGTATTATAGTTCCGGAGCCTGGAACAGGTTCAATATGTCTTATATGTGTTATCTGTGAAATTTGGTGGGAAACAGACTTAGTTTGACGTGATTCGGATCGAAAATGGAAAATTTAGAAGTTTTGGAAGTTTAAAGGAATTTCATTGATTTTGAGGTTTAATTCGATGCTCATGATGTTATTTTGGTGTTTTTGATTATTTGAATAAGTTCGTAAGATGCTTTTTGAGGTTGTGTGCATAATTGGTTTGGAGCCCCCAGGCCTCGGGTGAGTTTCAAGTAGGTTCCGGGGTGTTTAGAGTTGAAAAATCACTGTTGGTGCACCAGTTCTGGTGCGCCCGCTCCTTGGAGCCTTGGGCCGCAGGTGCGAGACCGCAGGTGCGGATAACCAGACACAGGTGTGGTCCATCCCCAGCCAGCCCAATTCCGCAGGTGCGGAAGTACCTCCGCAGTCGCGTCCCTCACTGGCTTAGCCCATTTTCGCAGGTGCGATTGATTTTTCGCACCTGCGAAAGCGCATGTGCGACCCAAGCACCGCAGGTGCGAGGGTCGGGCAGTGTTTAAGTTAGATGTTTCACATGATTTCTTTTTCATTTCTTCACCAAAATAGGAGACCAATGGAGATTTTCTCAAGAGAGTTTCTCCCAAATCTTAGGTAAGTAACCCCTAACTAGTTTCTTTCAACTTCCTAATGATTTTCATCAACTTTTATCAAGAATTCTAGGGTTTTAATGGTAGAAAATTGGGGATTTGGGTAGAGTTAGGGCTTTTTTATTATTTGGGAATTTGACCTCGTTTTGGGGTCGGATTTCAAAACAAATTATATGTTCGGGCTCGTGGGGGAATGGGTGATCGGGTTTTGGTAAGAACCTCGTGTTTTGACCAAGCGGGCTCGGGGTCTATTTTTGGAAGTTTGGAAAGAAAGTTTGGAATTATATATTTAAACATTTGAACGTTAAGCGTTTGTTTATGTTATTGAGTCAATTACGTCTAGATACTATTGATATGTAGTCGGGTTCGAAAGGAAAACCGGTGCTAGAGGCTTGATTGGGATTCTTGGAGTCGAGGTAAGTGTTTGGCCTAACCCTAACATGAGGGAATAGGTGTTGAGTCATATCTTCTACGTGTTATTATCATGTTCAATGTATAAGTGTGGTGACGAGTACCTATACCTTTTTGTCAAGCATGACGGTGAGTCATATCTTGAGATTATACAATTGGTGGAAATACTTGGTTGTGAACACTGTTGATTAGTTGTTCGGTTGAGGATTATTTTGTTATGTTGTACATTCAGTGAGATTGGTTATAGTTGTGTCCCTTGCCGGGACGGTGATATTTCTGTTATAGTTCCCTTGTCGGGATGTTGTAAATTATGGTTTATATTGTGGTCCTTCCTTGCCAAATTATTGTTCTGGTTATTGTTTGGGGAGGATGAGAGTGTAAAGCACGAAGGGTGATTCCATGCCATGATTTTATATTTAAAAGCATGAAGGACAATGTCGTGTCGATATTGTGATAATAAAAGCACGAAGGGTGATACCATGCTGGGATACGAGAGATAATGCACGGAGGATAATGTCGTTCCATGATATTGCCAGGTAAAAGCACAAAGGGTGATGCCGTGCACTTGTTTTTGTGAGAACGAGAGTAAAGCACGAAGGGTGATGTCGTGCGCTTGTTTGTTCTCGGATGTTCTTTTGATATTAGACGGTTGCATGTTCTGTTACACAATAAGTGTTTTCCCCTTTGTACCCAGCAAGATTTCCCCGTATTTATACTTAACTGTTTACTCCCTGCCGTTATTTCTGTTATGTATTATTGAACTGCACAGATGTTTATTATTTGTCGTGTCCTAGCCTCGTCACTAGTTCGCCGAAGTTAGGCTCGGTACTTACTCAGTACATGGGATCGGTTGTAGTGATGCTACACCTGCACTTCTTTATGTTGTCCAGATTACGGTACCGGACCCAGTGGACAGTGATTGAGGGACTATCCTTCAGTCTACAACCGACACTGAGGTAGTCCTGTAGGCATCTGCAGGCCTTGGCGGCACCTCCTATCTCATTCCTTTTTCTTTCTGTCTTCTCTTGTTATTTTGAGACAGTTGTACTATTTATTCAGACTTTGTTTTTAATATTCTTAGACAGCTCGTGGATTTGTGGTGCCAGTCAGGGGTGTTACTAAGGATTTTGTAGTATTGGATACTTGAAGATGTTATTTCTCATTGCTTCCACATTGTCATTTATACTTGTTATCACTTATCGCTTTTTCTTTAAATGCCTAATAATAAGGAAATAAGCATGTTAACTAGAACATTGGCTTGTCTAGCGGGTTCAACGTTAGACGCCATCACGGTCCCAACGGTGGGATTTCGGGTCATGACACAAAATTATCAACTTACCACTTTTAAGATTTGCTAACAAGAATAAGAAATCTAACTTATTAGTCTCTTAATTTATCTGAGTCGAGATAATTTTGCACGTAAGTTCCACATATATTACATTCAGGTAAGTTGTTATGAAATTCATAATAAAAATAAGAATAAGTATATGAATAAATAATAAAGTAATAATGAAGTTCATATTGGCTTATTAACATCCCTCACATAAGAAATCTTTCTATCTTATAGTCAAAAAAATTCGAATGAACAACATCAAGATGTGTCGTACGATTTAGAAGAGAAATTTATGTAGAAAACTATTACTGTAATAGAAATAAGAAAATGACTTCGATAAATGACATAATAAATAAGAAGTCGAGAACAAAATGATAAAAAAGAATAATAGTATGGTTTGAATTAGTCATGATATCTATACTATTTTTATGTAACTAAGTAGTGTAAGAGCATGCATGTGGACACTTCACCAAAAAATAAGCCTTAAATGTCCTTAAAGATAATCCCAAAAGAATAAACTAAAAAATGTGACTGTCACGACCCAAAATCCATAAGGTCGTGATGGCGCCGGACACCGCTGTCAGGCAAGCCAATCATTAAATAGTTATGCTAAATTTCGTGTTTTAGCATTTTTGAAATCACTACCTTTCACTTTAACACGTAACAACTAAATAAAATCCATTAAGTAAAAATAACTGTCCAATACTCCATTTTATTAAAGTACATCCCAGCACATCCCAGAACCTGGTGACACAAGTTCATGAGCAATTTCTATGAATTTTACAAATTCTACAAAGCTTGTCCGAAATACAAATTGGACATGGAATAAAAATGAAAATACAATACATAGAGGAAGACTCTACCGACTGTGGGTCGTCTCCGAGTAATGCAGCTCGTCTAAGTCTCCAAGTCAGCCATATTGCTATGAAGGTACCAGTGCAACAAAATGCACAACAAGTGTAGCATGAGTACGAAAACAACGTGCACTCAGTAAGTATCCCGCCTAACCTCAGAGAGGTAGTGACGAGAGGTCGAATTACACACTTGCTATAAGTCGGTTAATTATAATCAAGTGAGGTGCTAAGCATGAGTATCATAGACAATTAAATAATAATCAGGGATAAGAAACATCAGACTTATTTAATATTTTACACCTCCATTATTCTTCTTTTTAACTGGCAATTAAAAATTTCCTTAGGCAGATAAACATGCATAAATCACAGGAAATACACAACATTTATCATGCGCAAACAAAGTGCCGAGGGTCGAACGGCGCGGAGCAACAATAATAAACTGTGCACTGCCGAGGGTCGAATGACTCGAACCATAGATGCATCTATTTTCCCTGTTCGCGAATCGATCATGCGACGCGGTCAACATAATAATAATAAGGCTAACCTGCTTGTGAATCATATCTGCGACTCAAGTGCTCATATGTACACGTATTCACATAACAAATTCGCATTTTGATCAAGAAAACAACTTCACAAGAAAAAGATAAAATTCTCTATAGGTGAACATGAAGATAGTATATAAATCTTTTATGGGAATTCATTCGCCACGTTTGACGAGGTTTTCAAATATTACAAATCTTGCCGGAATACAATTACGAAAGGAAGAATAATTTCTCTTTCTAGATAATTTCTCTCCTAACTCCGCTCGGAAAGTTGACAAAATTACCCTCAGGCCCACATGCCCAGATTCCAAAATTTTTTTAAGATAAAGATTACCCAACACTTTATAAACTCAAATATACAATTTATTCCAATTTCCATGCCCAAATCCGTGGTCGAAATCCAAAATACCCATTCTAGGTCTTTCTTCAAAAAATCCCGAATTTCCACAAATTTTCATGCTTTAATCCATATCTAATTCATGTATTTAACTTTAAATGAGTAGAAACGACTTACCTTGACATAGATGACGAAAATCCCCACCTGCAGCTCCCCAAAATCGCCACACCAAATGAAAATGGGAGAAGAATGGCAAAAATCTCGGTTAAAAATAACACACTGCCCAGACGACCCTTCTATGTGATCGCATTCCCCTTCAAGAGATCGCATAAGACAATCACAAGAGCCCCCAAAATTACCTCTGTGTGTTCTCATACAAGACCCAGCGATCACAAATAACTCCCCGTGATCGCATAAGCTAATCCCAGGGCCTCCAAATCTTCCTCTATGAGATCGCAAACAATGCCCTGCGATCGCATAAGCCAAAACCTAGAAGCCTCCAATCTTTCACTATGAAATCGCAGACCCATTCACGCGATCGCATAGAGTAAAAACCTGCTGCACTCACACCAGAAAACCAGCAATCCTCACAAGGCAAGAATCGACCCATTGAACATCTGAAACACGCCCGAGGCCCCTGGGACCTCAATCAAACCTACCAACCAGTCCTAATATGTCATTCAAACTTAGTCGAGCCTTGAAGTCACATCAAAGAACATCGAAATCACGAATTCCAACCCGATTCAATCTTAATGAACTTAGAACTTCAAACTTCTATATTTGATGCCGAAACTTATCAAATATCGTCCGATTGACCTCAAATTTTACACACAAGTCACATTCAACATTACTGACCTGCTCCAACTTTTGGAATCACATTCCGACCCCGAGATCAAAATTTCCACTTCCGGTCGGATTTCTCAAAAACCTTCAAATTTCTATCTTTAGCCAAATGACTTCCAAATAACCTACGGACCTCCGAATTCACTTCCGATCGTGCTCCCAACTCCAAAATCACCATACAGAGCTATTCCCATACTCGGAATCCCAAACGAACATCAATATCACTGAAATGCACTTCAACCCAGACTTATGAAATTTCTTTTAAAATACTGACTTCCCCAGTTATACGCAGAAATGCTCCTGGGTTATCCAAAACCCGATTCGACATACGCCTAAGTACGAAATCATCATATGAACCTGCTGGAACCTTCAGATCCTGATTCCGAGGTCGTTTACTAAGAATCCAAATATTAGTCGATTTCTCCAACTTAAGGCTTCGGAAATGAGAATTTTCTTTCCAAATTAACTCTAAACTTCCAAAAATTCAATTCCGACCACACCTACAAGTCATAATACCACCACAAACTGTTGAACGACGCACTAGATCTCAAAACGACTGGCCGGGTCGTTACATTCTCCCCTACTTAGTTCGTCCTCGAACGTGATAAGAACTGCTTTGGAGTTATCTGAAATCACTGTTTAACACCTCGTGCACCTGCCCGTGCTACCACAACCCAGTTGAGCACATTAGCTTGATCAAACCTGAAGATATCCTCTTTTATCGATACAATAAGCTCAGAAGCCAGTTCCAATACCCTGAAATATCTCTGCCAGACATATTTCCAATATATAATCACCGTATCAACTACCACACGAGGTACCAAAACATGACTGCATAGCAAAAATTCCACCACTCTGATGCTCCCAATGCACCTTATATATATATATATATACATACATATACATCCGGCTATAATGGTGACGATACCACCACACGGAGGAGATGTGCAGAAATTCTAACAAACTATAGAGTTAACCAAACATTGAATCTCTCCTTTTTAACGAAAATCATCACCTCCTTACTAACCAAATACTGGCAATTGTGCTGTAATATAGTTCACATAATCTTATCACACCGATCCCAGGTTTATAAATCTCGTCCTACCCAGTTGTAACGACCTGGCTGGTCGATATAAGAATTCACGCCTCGATCCCCTATTCACCATTTCTCCCATGTCTATTTATGTTATTGGAACCTGTCGGTGCATTGAGTGATGAAATCCGGGGTGATTTTGGACACATAGTCCACAAATGTGGATCTTAGCTTTAGAAATTTGGCCGTATCTAGAGCTGTGTGAAGACGGATCCGGAATGGGATTCTGTCGACTCCGTTAGCTCCGTTGAGTGATCTTGGGGTTAGGATAACAGTCAGAATGTGTTTTCGAGGCCGGTTGTGGATTAAGGCTTGAATTGGCGAAAGTTAGATGTTCAGCAAATTCGGTCGATAGGTGAGATTTTGATATCGTACTTGGAAAGGATTTTCGAAAGTGACAGCAGTTCCGTAATGTTGTTTATGACATGTGTGAAAAATATGAGGACATTCAGATGAGTTTAGGCGTGTTTCAACATCAGATGTGAATTATAGAATTTTCCGAAGTTCCTAGGCCTGAACCTGTGCATAATCAATGATTTTGATGTTATGAGACGTGTTTTTAAGGCTCGACCTAGTTCGAATAAGGTATTAGGGTCGGTTGGTGGTTTTGGTTTAGGTCCCGGGGGCCTCGGGGTTGTTTCGGATGCTTAACGGGAGAATTTGGGACTTATCATATTGCTGAACCAGACCTCTTCTGTTGTTTTCGCACCTGCGAAGGTTTTCCCGCAGGTGCCGACACGCAGGCATGATAGGGCTGATCGCAGGTGCGATGGTGAGGGATTTGGCCAGTGGTCACAGGTACGACCTGAGTTCCGCAGATGCGGAACCGCAGGCGCGACCAAACCGCAGGTGCGGCCCCAGTGGACGTAAGTGAATTCCGCACCTGCGATGCTTTTCCGCATGTGCGGTACCGTAGACGCGGTGCTCGGAACCGCAGGTGCGAGATCCCTGTGTTTTTATTCCAAAAAATCCAAGGGTTGTTTTCATAAGTCTAAAAATCATTTTAGAGCTCGGGAGTTGGCAATTTTCAGTGGGTTTTGAAGAGAAGGATCATAGGTAATGTTTTCTAATCCTAATTCACTGTTAGACCATTAATTTCCGTTGTTTTCCTTAGTTTAATTATCAAAAATGGGGGGAAAACCATGGGAACTTGATGAAACTTCCCCAAATCAAAATTCTTAGAATTTAAGGGGGTTTTGGCATCGGATTTCGATGTTTCTAGTCGAGTGAGTTCGTGAGTGAATTGGTGTCCGGATAATATAACTTTTACCCGATTCCGAGACGTGGGCCCGAGGGGCGTTTTGGTCATTTTACCTAATTTCGCGCCTTAGCTTTTAATTAAATAGTAGAATCAGTTTCTTGAGATGTTATTTACAATATGTAATTGAGATATATTTGGGCCATTTGGAGTCGGATACTCATGGAAAACGTGTGGTTTCGAGTTGATTTTGAGCCAGTTCGAGGTAAGCGACTTTCCTAACCTTGTGTGGGGGACCTTTCCCCTTAAGATGTGATATTTGGTAATTGAATGCCTTGTACGTGAGGTGACGAGCGCATACTTGTGCTAATTGTTGAAAAATCCGGTTTTACTTTAAATATTTAGACTGAGTTTCTTCCTTACCTGCTTTATTCTACTTGCAATTATAGCCCATGTTAGTTTCGAAAAGCATGCCTGTTGACCTAAATTGCCTATTTGCTTAAGTTGCTTTGACTGTATTACGTGAAGCATGTTAGGCTAGAATTACTTGTTGCCTTGTATTTTTGCACTCTATTTCTGAATATTTTCTTGTTGTGGCTGCGTATTTACATTGGGACTACGGATGTGGGATTCCGGTAGCTCTCCCCCTTGTTTGTTTACTTTGGGACTACATATTAGATTCCCGATAGATCCCCCTGCATATTTACTTCGGGACTGCGGGTTCGATTCCTGATAGATCCCCCTGCACACTGATAGTTAGACTACGGGACGGTATCCTGGGAGATCCTTTGGATATACACATATGATGGACTACGGGACGGTATCCCGGAAGATCCACTGGACAGTTGAGAAAAGGAGTACTGGACGGTGTCCTGGGAGATCCTCATTGTTACCATTGTTATTGAGCTGTACATATTCCGTGTTTACTCCGTTCTTTGTGTGTTTGCTATTGCATTGTTTAACCTGTCTTATTTCACTGCTGTACTCATTATTACTACCTGTTTTCATACTGTAAATTCCTATTATATTGTCTAACCTCAGTAGGGTTGGCACTTACTTTGTACCGCTGTGGTGTACTCATGCCCCTTCTGCGCATGTTTTTTTTTCATCTGCAGATCCGGGTACCTCCATCCAGGCGCACTATCCCCGAGGTGGAGAGATCTAGTAGAGACTTCGAGGTACATTTGCCGCGTCCGCGGACCAGGAGTCTCTATCTTATTCCAGCTTTAGTGGAAAGCTTTTCCTTCCTTACAGTTGTTTAGACATTCTTGAGTTAGAGCAGTGTATCACATTTATGTTAGCTTGTGTTTCCCGTGAGATTCCGGGTTTTGGGGTGATATTGTAGACTTCCGCATTATTGGGTTGTATATGCCGTGCGGCATTTATATACAGTCTTTCCTTAGTTGTTCAGTTTTAATTAATTATTCCGCAAGTTATGTTGTTTTTCCACATTATTAGGCTTACCTAGTTATAGGGACTAGGTGCCATCACGATATGTTCACGGAGGGTGAACTGGGGTCGTGACAAGGTTGTATCAGAGCTCTAGGTTCGTAGGAGTCACGGAACACCGGCCGGTTTATTGGAGTCTCGCTGATCGGTACGGAGACGTCTGTACTTATCTACGAGAGGCTATGTAACTGTTTAGGAAAAATCTTTACTTCATTTGATATGCTTGTCGTGCGATATTTTTTACATCAATTCTAAACTTGTGTCTTCTATTCTCTCATAGATGGTGAGGACACGTGCTACTCGCGATGATCAGGCACCCGCGCCCCCTAGTGCAGCCGTCAGAGGCCGGGGCCGAGGACACGCACGTGGTGCAGCGAGAGCACCTGCGCGGGCTACCGCCGAGGTACCACCAGCAGATCGAACCGGAGTCCAGGCACCTGACAGGCCTACCGCCACTATTACTCCAGCCCTTCAGGAGACGTTAGCTCAGTTCATATCTATGTGCACCACTCTGGCTCACGCAGAGTTGCTTCCCCTTGCTGCAGCCACATCCCAGGCCGGGGGAGGAGCACAGACTCCCGCCGCCTGCACTCTTGAGCAGCGAGTGCATGTGGACCAGGCCCCACAGATCATTCCCGTACCGCCGGTAATGCCATTTCAGCCCGAGGATGGGTCAGCTGCTTCAGAGGACGAGCAGCGGAGACTTGAGAGGTTTAAGAAGTATGATCCTCCGGTATTCAGTGGACTAGCATCAAATGATGCCTTGGAGTTTCTAGAGGAGTGCCATCGTATTCTTCGCACTATGGGCATAGCCCGATCTAGTGGGTTTTCCTTTACTACCTTCTAGCTTCGAGAGCCGCCTATGATTGGTAGTGCGCATATGAGTTAGACACCCCAGACGAGGCTGCTTCACTGACCTGGACCCAGTTCTCAGATATGTTCCTGAGAGTGTTTGTTCCTCAGAGCCTCAGGGACGCATGGGGCGCAGAGTTTGAGCATTTGCACCAAGGTGCTATGACAGTTTCAGACTATGCTATCCGTTACACCAAATTGACTAGGCATGCACCGGCTTTGGTTGCTACTGCCCACGAGAGGGTTCGTCGGTTCATTGAGGGTCTTATCCCACCCATCAGATCTAACATGGCTCGAGAGTTGCAGATGGAAATTCCTTATCAGCAAGTAGTGAGCATTGCTAGGAGGATGGAGGGTATGCTCACTAGGGAGCGAGAGGAGAGAGAGGCCAAGAGGTCTCGAGAGTCGGGCCACTACTCTGGTGCCCGTACCCCAGTAGCAGGCCGACATGGTAGGGGTTATATGGGCCGCCCCGTTCATTCAGCTCTTCCAGCAGCCAGCGGTACCCCAGCTCCCCCCAGACCTCAAGAGCCTTACTATGTACCTCAAGTTTCTAGCACGCCTCCTGCGCGGGGTGCTTTCAGAGGTCAGTCTAGCTAACCTAGCCCTAGCCAGTCACAACCACCATTTCCTCCCAAATCTTGTTTCGAGCGTGGCGATACACGCCATATGGTTAAGGAATTCCCTAGACTTGGTAGGGGTGCATCTTCACAGACTTTTCAGCCACAGTGTGCTCAGCAGAGTTCTCAGGCCATGATCACAGCTCCAGCTGCTACCCCATCTGCCCAGCCAGCTAGGGGTGGAAGTCGGGGAGGTAGAGGTCGCCCTCGAGGGGGAGGCCAGGCCAGATATTATGCTATTCCTGCTCGTACCGAGGTTGTTGCCTCTGATTCTGTCATTACAGGTATTATACTGGTTTGTCACAGAGACGCATCGGTTCTATTCGATCCAGGCTCCACGTATTCTTATGTGTCTTTTTATTTTGCTCCACATTTCGGTATAGCACAAGGTTCTTTGAGTTCTCCTATTTATGTTTCCACTCCTGTGGGAGATTCTCTTGTCGTGGACCGCGTTTATTGGTCGTGTTTGGTTACTATTCATGGTTTTGAGACCATTGCGGATTTATTGTTACTCGATATGGTGGATTTTGATATTATCTTGGGCATGGAATGGTTATTATGCTATTCTTGATTGTCATGCCAAGTCCGTGACACTGGCTATGCCAGATTTTCCGCGTGTTTAGTGGAGCAGTACCTTAGATCACACTCCCAATAGAGTTACCGCTTTCCTTAAAGCTCAGCGTATGGTTGAGAAGGGGTGTGCTGCATATTTAGTTTATGTGAGAGATGTCAGTGTTGATACCCCTTCTGTTGATTCAGTTCCAGTGGTACGAGATTGTCCCGATGTGTTTCCAGCTGATCTTCCGGGCATGCCGCCCGATAGAGACATTGATTTTTGCATTGATTTGTTGCCGGGCACTCAGCCCATTTCCATTCCTCCGTACCGTATGGCTCCTCCTAAGTTGAAGGAGTTTAAGGATCAGTTACAAGAATTGCTTGATAAGGTTTTGTTCGACCTAGCGTTTTACCTTGGGGTGCTCCTGTCTTGTTTGTAAAGAAAAAGGATCGTTCTATGTGCATGTGTATCGATTATCGCCAGTTGAACAGGGTTACAATGAAGAACTGTTATCCCTTGCCTCGTATTGATGATCTATTTAACAAGCTTCAGGGCGCACATGTATTTTCTTAGATTGATTGTGCTCAGGTTACCATCAGTTGAAGATTCGGGAGCCGGATATCCCGAAGACTGCCTTCAGGACTCGGTATGGCCATTACGAGTTTCTAGTTATGTCATTTGAGTTGACTAACGCCCCAGCAGCATTTATGCATTTGATGCACAGTGTTTTCAGGCCATATCTCGACTCGTTTGTCGTTATTTTCATAGATGATATTTCTTGTTTACTCCCGGAGTCAAGAAGATAATGAGCAGCACTTGAGGACCGTTCTTCAGACCCTCAGAGAGAAGAAGTTGTATGCAAAGTTCTCAAAATGTGAGTTTTGGTTGAGTTCTGTGGTATTCTTAGGCCATGTAGTATCGAGTGAGGGCATTCGGGTGGATCCGAAGAAGGTAAGAGCCGTGCAGAGTTGGCCCAGGACGTCCTCAGTTACATAGATTCGCAGTTTCCTTGGCTTGGCGGGCTACTACCGTCGTTTTGTGGAGGGATTTTCATCGATTACAGCCCCTATGACTAGATTGACCCTGAAGGGTGCTCCATTTCAGTGGATAGAAGAGTGTGAGGCGAGCTTTCAGAAGCTCAAGAAAGCTTTGACTACAGCCTCGCGAGTCGGCCTTGGAGCGGCGTTGATGCAGGATAGTAGGGTGATTTCCTACGCGTCCAGACAGTTGAAGATACATGAGAAGAATTACCCTGTCCATGAACTCGAGTTAGCTGCCATTGTTCATGCCTTGAAGATCTGGCGTCATTATTTATATGGTGTTCCCTGTGAAATATTTACGGATCACCACAGTTTGCAGCACATATTCAGGCAGAAGGATCTAAATTTGCGCCAGCGTAGATGGTTAGAGTTGCTAAAGGACGATGACATCACTATATCATACCACCCGGGGATGGCCAATGTGGTGGCCGACGCCTTGAGTCACCGAGCGGAGAGTTTGGGGAGTTTGACATACCTTCGTGCAGAAGAGAGGTCTCTAGCCTTAGATTTTCAGTCCTTAGCTAGTCAGTTCGTGTGATTGGATCTTTCTGAGCCTTGCCGGGTATTAACTTGTGTGGTTGCTCGATCTTCCCTCCATGATCGTATCAGAGAGCGCCAGTATGATGATCCCTACCTTTTAGTTCTCCAGGATAGAGTCTGGTGGGGTGATGGCAGAGATGTGACTATAGGAGAGCATGGGGTGATGAGGATGCATGGCCGTATCTGTGTGCCCAACGTAGATGGGCTTCGGGAGTTGATTCTTGAGGAGGCCCATAATTCGCGGTATTCCATCCATCCGGGTACCACGAAGATGTACCAGTATCTGAGATAGCACTATTGGTGGCGAAGAATGAAGAAGGATATAGTAGAGTTTGTAGCCAAGTGTCTCAATTGTCACCATCTCCAATGTGAGCATCAGAGACCGGGAGGATTACTTCAGAAGATTGAGCTTCTAGAGTGGAAGTGGGAGCGGATCACCATGGACTTTGTGGTTGGACTTCCTCGGACTTTGAGGAAGCATGATTCTATTTAGGTGATTGTGGATCGGCTGACCAAATCAGCCCATTTCATTCCGGTACTAACTACATATACATCGGAGAGGTTGGATAGGATTTATATCAGAGAGATTGTTCGCCTCCACGGTATTCCAGTATCTATTATTTCAGACAGAGGTACTCAGTTTACATCACGTTTCTGGAGGGCCATTCATCAGGAGTTGGGTACTCGGGTGGAGTTGAGCACAGCATTCCAACCCCAGACGGACGGATAGTCCGAGCGCACTATTCAGATTCTTGAGGATATGCTCCGTGCGTGTGTGATTGAGTTTGGAGGGTCATGGGATCAGTTCTTGCCATTGGCGGAGTTTGCTTACAACAACAGTTATCAGTCCAGCACTCAGATGGCGTCGTATGAGGCTTTATATGGTAGGAGGTGCAGATCTCTGGTGGGTTGGTATGAGCCGGGTGAGGCCAGGCTATTGGGCACAGAGTTGGTTCAGGATGCATTGGAGAAGGTCAAGGTGATTCAGGATAGACTCCGTACAGCCCAGTCCAGACAGAAGAGTTACGCAGATCGGAAGGTTCGTGATGTTTCATATATGGTCGGAGAGCGGGTTCTGCTTCGGGTTTCGCCTATGAAGGGCGTTATGAGATTTGGGAAGAAAGGTAAGTTGAGCCCGAGATTTATTGGCCCTTTTGAGATATTGAGGCGTGTTGCTGAGGTTGCTTATGAGCTTGCCTTACCTCCCAGCTTGGAAAGAGTTCATCCGGTATTTCATGTTTCAATGCTCCGGAGATATCACGGTGACCCGTCTCATGTCTTGGATTTTGGCTCAGTCCAATTGGACAAGAATCTACCATACGTTGAGGAGCATGTAGCTATACTGCACAGGCAGGTCAGAAAGCTCAGGTCAAAGCATATTGCGTCAGTAAAGGTTCAGTGGAGGGGTCAGCCAGTCGAGGAGGCGACTTGGGAGACCGAGTAGGATATGCGGAGTCAGTACCCTCATCTTTTCCCAGTTTCAGGTGTGTTTCCATGCTCGTTCGAGGACGAACGATTTTCTTGAGAGGGTGAGGATGTAACGACCCGGCTAGTCGATATAAGAATTCAAGACCCTATCCCCTATTTACCGTTTCTCCCATAACTATTTATGTTATTGGAACCTGTCGTTGCGTTGAGTGATGAAATCCGGGGTGATTTTGGACACATAGTCGATAAATGTGGATCTTAGCTTTAAAAATCTTATCGTATCTTGAGATGTGTGAAGGCGGATCTAGAATGGAGATTCCGTCGACTCCGTTAGCTTCGTTGGGTTATTTCGGGGTTAGGAGCATACTAAGAATGTATTTTCGAGGTCGGTTGTGGATTTAGGCTTGATTTGGCGAAAGTTAGATTTTCGGCGAATTCGGCCGACAGGTGAGATTTTGATATTGGACTCGGAATACATTTTCGAAAGAGACAGCATGTCCGTAATGTTGTTTATGACCTGTGTGCAAAATTTGAGGTAATTCAGATGAGTTTAGACGTGTTACGGCGTCGGATATGAATTCTAGAATTTTCCTAAGTTCCTAGGCTGGAACCTATGCATAATCGATGTATTTTGATGTTATGAGACGTGTTTTTAAGGATCGACCTAGTTCGAATAAGGTATTAGGGTCGGTTTGTGGTTTTGGTTGAGGTCCCAGGGGCTTCGCGGTTGGTTCGGATGCTTAACGTGAGAATTTGAGACTTATCATATTGCTGAACCAGACCTCTTCTGGTGTTTTCGCACCTGCGAAGATTTTCCCGCAGGTACGGACACGCAGGCGCGATAGGGCTGATCGCACGTGCGATGGCGAGTGATTTGGCCAGTGGTCGCAGGTGCGACCTGAGTTCCGCAGGTGCTGAACCGCAGGCGCGGCCAAACGAACGTAGGTGCGGCCCTAGTGGACTTAAGTGAATTCCGCAGCTACGATGCTTTTTCCGCATGTGTGGTACCGCTGGCGCGGTGATCGGGACCGCAGGCGCGAGATCCTTGTGTGTTTATTCCAAAAAATCCGAAGGTTGATTTCATAAGTCTAAAATCGGTTTGAGAGCTCAGGAATTGGCGATTTTAAGTGGAGTTTGAAGAGAAAGATCATAGGTTACGTTTTCTAATCCTAATTCAATGTTAGACCATTAATTTCCGTTGTTTTCATTAGTTTAATTATCAAAAATGGGGGGAAAACCATGGAGACTTGATGAAACTTCCCCAAACCGAAATTATGATAATTTAAGGGGTTTTTGGCATCGGATTTCGATGTTTCTGTCGAGTGAGTTCGTGAGTGAATGGGTGTCCGGAAAATATAACTTTTACCCGATTCCGAGACAAGGGCCCGAGGGGTGTTTGGTCATTTTACCTAATTTCGCGCCTTAGCTTTGAATTAAATAGTAGAATTAGTTTCTTGGGATGTTATTTGCGATATGTAATTGAATTGTATAGATTTGGGCCATTTGGAGTCGGACACTCGTGGAAAATGTGTGGTTTCGAGTTGATTTCGAGCCGGTTCGAGGTAAGTGGCTTGTCTAACCGTGTGGTTTCGAGTTGATTTCGCGTACTTGTGCTAATTTTTGAAAAATCCAGTTTTACTTTAAATATTTAGACTGAGTTTCTTTCTTACCTGCTTTATTCTACTTGCAATTATAGCCCATGTTAGTTTAGAAAAGCATGCCTTGTTGACCTAAATTGCCTATTTGCTTAAGTTGCTTTGACTGTATTACGTGAAGCATGTTAGGCTAGAATTAATTGTTGCCTTGTATTCTTGCACTCTATTTCTGAATATTTTCTTGTTGTGGCTGCATATTTACATTGGGACTACAAATGTGGGATTCCGGTAGCTCCCCCCCCTTGTTTGTTTACTTTGGGACTACGGGTTAGATTCCTTATAGATCCCCCTGCATATTTACTTTGGGACTGCGGGTTCGATTCCCGATAGATCCCCCTGCACACTGATAGTTGGACTACGGGATGGTATCCAGGGAGATCCTTCGGATATACACATATGATGGACTACGAGACGGTATCCCGGGAGATTCACTGGATAGTCGAGAAAAGGACTACAGGACGGTATCCTGGGAGATCCTCATTGTTACCATTGTTATTGAGCTGTACATATTCCGTGTTTACTCCGTTCTTTGTGTGTTTGTTGTTGCCTTGTTTAACCTGTCTTATTTCACTGCAGTACTCATTATTATTGCCTGTTTTCATACTGTAAATTCCTAGTATATTGTTTAACCTCAGTAGGGCCCTGACCTTCCTCGTCACTACCCGATCGAGGTTAGGCTTGGCACTTACTAAGTACCGCTGTGGTGTACTCATGCCCCTTCTGCGCATGTTTTATTTTTCATGTGCAGATCCGGGTACCTCCACCCAGGCGCACTATCCCTGAGGTGGAGAGATCTAGCAGAGACTTCGAGGTACATCTGCCGCGTTCGCAGACCAGGAGTCTCTATCTTATTCCAGCTTTAGTGGAAAGCTTTTCCTTCCTTACAGTTGTTTAGACATTTTGGAGTTAGAGCAGTGTATTACATTTCTGTTAGCTAGTGTTTCCTTTGAGTTTCGGGGTTTTGGGGTGATATTGTAGACTTCCGCATTATTGGGTTGTATATGCCGAGCGACACATATATACAGTCTTTCCTTAGTTGTTCAGTTTTAATTAATTATTCCGCAAATTATGTTGTTTTTCCGCATTGTTAGGCTTACCTATTTATAGGGACTAGGTGCCATCACGACATGTTCACGGAGGGTGAACAGGGGTCGTGGCACCAGTATGAACTGATCAGACAACCAATCACCCCAGACATGACCAATAGTCTCACATGATGCCACAATGCGCCAATAGGCCACAATTCGAACATGATACATAAGGAAATAACTCAGGAAGGGACTACTCAGCTCACGCAACTAATATGGAATATCCTCAGAAAATAGGAAGTATAACATAAGAAAAATTGATATAGGGAACTGTACTCATCATCACACTGTTGCAGATTGCAACCCGATCCAAATCATAAAATACACATAAGGAGATATACACGGAGCTGAATTTCTCACTATTACAAATTACTGAATACCGGTCACAAGCACGCTAAGTGCAGAATACCATTCTGGGGAGACTGATAGAACTACATGCTACATAACTCAAGCAAAGCAGAGGCGCGATAAATAATCTGGATCTCAAGAGCCATCCTGCTCACATAACCTCATCACTACGCGGAATCTCAACACATAAGAAATTATCAAGTTGTTTCATAACTCACACGGCACAATCATAATATCACATGAATTTGACGAATACGAAACAACACCTGATATTCCAACCCCCTCCTTGAGGAGCGCTATACTGAAATGAACACACCTGACTCGCATGAAAGCCATAATCTTGTTTAAATCCATTCATACACATCAAGCCGATTCTGCTCATAATGAACTAGGCTGATAGCCTTACCTGGGTCAAAAATAAATTACTTCCTCTCATAACACGCAAGACCAACCATCATAGCCGGGACAACACCCCACAATCCACAACCAGCTGAACCGAACGCCTTCCTGGCATAAATTTTCAAACAAGCAATATTGCACTTCCTTATACTTGGTCGAAATCTTCAATCAATCAGGTGACTACATGTCACACTTATACAGTCTTCCCGTGGTCACGCTCCCACGACCGTCAACGAGGTAACAAGTCTGCACTTCCATACCACCGACCACACTAACACTGCAAAACTCATCACGAACCCATGACCAGAGTACAAGCCTCTTTCACCGAATATCGATCTCAGGTGAAACTGAAAATAACACCAGCCTACTTTGAACTTTCAAATCCCTTTTTCAAGATCTCCCGATTTCACGATTTCCTTACCAACACCGAACCGCAATCTTGATCCTTACATCCAATTACATACTACTTACTACACCTGCATGCCAATATGAGATAGCGCAGGAATTCCATCATAACTCTTGAACCACTAATAGGGTGAACACCCCGTCATTTAGAAACCCTTTTTTTCTCTTTTTTTCCCCACCTCAATTCAAGAGAACCATAACAACACACGAGTAAATTCTCATAATCACAAAACAGGCAAATCCTCAGGGAATAGTCTATACCCCCATGATCCTTCTGGGATTAGCCTACACCTGACAAGCCATAATACTTGAATGCTTTCAAATAAATCCATTACGGCGGCTGACAAGCCTCGCACACGCCGGCACAAACCACATGCATAACTTAACCACATTGAAGTAAGTGATCACTATCGCACATGTGCCATTCCAACCATGGATAACCAATCTATCTTCTTTTAATCATCCTTAATCGCCTCAGAAACAATAGTAAACCCATTCAACTCATAACAAGCTCAATTCTCACTCATCTTGGGTGGCCTTCACTCACGACACCATGCTATCTCAATCCCACAAATCGTCCCATACCCTTCTTATAATCTTTCTACACCCCAGAGTTTACTTCTCTCACTCCCCCAACACTACCCTACACGCTGAAAAACATGATAGAACACTCCAACCATTTTCCCTTTCTCAGAAATTATACTACAAAAGCTCGATTCTTATTCATACTGCTGCCTGAAACCCTTAAACACCGCATTCTTAACCTTCGAGTTTGCTAGGTCTGCTATTGAGAGTCACCCGCTCTGACTGGCCCCGAATACGATTAACTCCAAGGCTCTTTTGGCACATGAACATCCTCTCAATGAAGTACATGACTAAGTCACTACCCTTAAAACTCTCTTATGCATTAAGCATAAATTCTAAATCCTCCAAAGCCTAACCCTGGTCCAATAGGGCCAACTTTTGCACACATTTATCAAATCCGACGCACAATACTCCTTTCCCTTAGCTGCAATAACTTTCCATTACGCCGACAATGCGCCAACCAATAAGAACTCAATCCTACAACCCAATTACAGGTGGTGGGACTCCCCCACTTAGCCCGAAGCTACTCCTTGCACCACTCTAGACCCTGCTGAGATCCTTTCTCCTTCGTTAGCATGCTTTTTCTTAACCAATCCATCCAAATATTCCGAATTCCCCTGTCAGCATTCCCCGAATACTCAAATTCTCTAGAACCATTCACACATTTTGCCACCTACCGAATAGCCACCAGAATCCCTCGCAGAAACTTGCCAACCATGCAACCGCTAACCTACTCACAGAATATAACCCACCTGTGGAAATCACCAACTGACACCTTCCAATGATGCTGAAATGCACACTCTATGAAACATCAATACCCCATCCTAAGCCTGCTCTCATTCACCAACTTTACTAGTCTGTCCGCTCCTCATGGACATCTACTAAATGCGCTACCACATCTTCAAATTCACCGCCACATTGCCTCCTTCATTCATTCCTAACAACTCCTCCCTGTTGTATCCAACCTTCCGCCGAAATAACCCACATTCCGACTTAAGCTCGTGGACCCAATCACCATCCACTAAAACTCTCAAACTTTCCCTCAAGATAGGAAGTTGTCTTACCACTGAACTCATGTGCTATGCTACCACTCTCCCACTTGTTAAACTCATTCCTTTAAACTACTACCTGACTTCCGTTTCTTACACCTGGCCTTTTAAAAGGAACCACCGCCTAACACTTTTCACATATCTTCCTTCATCATATGCTGCCTCAATTCAATATCATTCTCTGTAGTTCTTAATCCAGCAGTTCTCCACGACTTCAAACTCTCCGAAGATCATCTATCTCGAGCTACCTTCATTATTAACACTTATCCAGTGCTGAACTATCGCGCCTCACGGTCTCTGACAACCGCTTCTTCAATACTTCTTCACAATACTCTGTCCCCATGCAACCGAAGAAACCATAGCACCAACAAACTTTACATATTCAATTCAATCAGTGACGACGACATCACATCACAGGTGCATATCCCACCTTACTTGAAAACACAAAATCATACTGCTTTATCAATCAAAAACATGACCATTTATAGTCCAAATGCCTTTTCTCTGCCGGAACTAAAATGGTGAAATCTCGAAATCACGCCCTGAGAAGACCTCCCTTGAAGCCATTCATCACCCCCAACATATGGGAAAGAATCTATCATCATATCGACATTGAGCGATAACCAATCGTAAACATCGTCACAACCTAAGCATAACCTCAAGTCCTCAGAATCACAGCTACTGGCTGAGACAACATATTACTCTTCTGTAGAGCAACGATAATAGCCTCAATCAACTTCGTAGGGAGAAACATCCCGCACCACACCCATAGCACCATTTCAATTCCTCAAATTCCTGATTCATAGCAAGCGCTTTACGACGCGTAAGATTGAGTAGGACGAAACGTAGGCATAAGCCTCGGAGGAATCAAATCGCACGATGAGAAATCAAGAAGGGAAGTACTCCTAGCAGCCATGTAGCCTCTCGAAGATAATTACATACGTCTCCATACCAATCCGCAAGAATCTACTTGACTTGCTCATGGCTCGTTAAAACTTAAGGAACCTAGAGCTCTGATACCATGTTGTCACGACCCAAAATCCATAAGGTCGTGATGGCGCCGGACACCGCTGTCAAGCAAGCCAATCATTAAATAGTTAAGCTAAGTTTCCTGTTTTAGAATTTTTTAAATCATTACCTTTCACTTTAACATGTAACAACTAAATAAAATCCATTAAGTAAAAATAACTGTCCAATACTCCATTTTAATAAAGTACATCCCAACACATCCCAGAACACGGTGACACAAGTTCATGAGCAATTTCTAACAATTTTACAAATTCTACAAAGCTTGTCGAAAATACAAATTGGACAAGGAATAAAAATAAAAATACAATACATAGAGGAAGACTCTGCCGACTGCGGATCATCTCCGAGTGATACAGCTCGTCTAAGTCTCCAAGTCAGCTATGCTATATCTTTCTTCATACGCTGCCTATATGACTAAAACTAGTATAATCTTGCCCTATAATTGTCTAACAAGTAATTGGAATACCTATACGTTGGTCAAGCAAGCCCGTGAGTCGTACATCGTGATTTAAATAATTTCCCCTTAAGTACTCCTTAGGTTTAATTGATGACCGCCCATGCTGATGGTATTTCTTTGATGATGCCTATTTACTGAGCATTAGTTCAAGCTGAGTTTATTCGGCGAAGCTAATTGTCTATGTGAGATTGGTTATAGTTGATTCCCTTGCCGGGATGATTTGGTTTCTTGGTTGCGAACTTGAATATATAGAATCGTTGCTATATTTGCCTTGTTTTCCTCTTGTTATGCTGCTTCTTTTTGTGCTTGGCATTCCTTTCAGTGGCTACTTCTTATGAGTGGGTTTTTACCATTTTTGTGATTAAGTATTTGTAATGATTTGCTCATCGCACTTTGCATTCGGTCTTGTTTGCTTTTGAGCCTGTTGTGGCAATGTATGTTGTTTCTGCCGCATTCTGGTTGTTTTCCTCAGTGGCTGCATTGCATATTTAAATTAGGAGTACGACCCGAGATCTGTAAGATTTCCCCCTGTACTACATCGCATTTTTAAATTGGGACTACGGACGGAGATCCGGGAGCTTTTCCCCTGTACTGCATTGCATATTTAAATTGGGACTACATACGAAGATCTGGGAGCTTTCCCACTGTACGACATTGCATATTTAAATTGGGACTACGTATGGAGATCCGAGAACTTTCCTCCTGTACTGCATCGCATATTTAAATTGGGACTACATACGATATTTCAGGAGCTTTCCCTCTGTACTGTATTGCATGACACATTCTGAGTTGCAGACTGAGTTCCGGTAGTTTTATCGTTGAGGAGATTTGGATCAAAATATATATATTGAAAGGTATAGCTGAAAAGCAATTATCTCCTGGAAAAGTTATGTCTGAAGGACTTCTATTTCGAAAGTATATTTGAAAAGTATCTTGCAGAAAAATGATATTTTAAAGAGCAGTATTTGGGAAAGTATATTTGAACACCACGTATTTTGAAGGGACTATGTTTTAAAGATCTCTCTTTATAAAAATATATAAATATACATTCAGAGAAAGTATGTTTCAAAGAAGAAATTTCTCCATCGTTAAAGTTTTCGAAATAAACTCAAGATTTAAAAGTTTTCACTCGAATGTTTGACCAGTTTTATTGAGTTTATCGGCTAAGGCCTGACGTGAATAAATTCATACAGTGCTGAGTTGCTAGTGTTTTATTGGGTTGTGACTCCCAATTTTTGGCTTGCATTCTTACCAGCTTCTTTGCGTATTTCTATTATGCTTTCCGTTGATCGTAATTATTGAATTTTCTTCCGTATTATTCGATCGTACAGCTAACTATATCGAAAAATATTTAGATAGATATTATGTTTCGGTCATTTGTACATTTATGTCTTTTTACTTATTAGACCAGTAGTGTCTTGACTAGTCCTCATCACTACTTCACCGAGGTTAGTCTTGATACTTACTAGGCACCACTGTGATGTGCTCATACTACACTTCTGCACATGTTTGTGTGCATATCCAGGTTATTATTGTTAGTAGCTGCGCAAATCATTGCTGAGGAGACTCAAGGTAACCTGCTGCTGCATTCGTACGCTTCGGATTCACCTTCCTGTTTATGTCAATTGTACTTATTGTTTCTAGACAGTTGTATTTAGAGTCGGTTGAAAGATGTTGTAGAGCTTATGACTTGTATATATCGGGTTTTGGGAAATTGTAAACTCTATCAAGATTCCTATATCGAGATTGTAATAATTCCTTTATTATTGTTGTTGTTCAGTGGAAATGTTAGGCTTACGTAGTCCATAAGACAAGGTGCCACCACGATACCCAACAGAGGGAAATTTGGGTCGTGACAAGTTCGTATTAGAGCTCTAGGTTCATAGGTGCTACGAGTCATAAGCGAGTTTGTAGAGTCTTGCGGATTTGGTCCTTCATTCATGTCGTGCGAATTCATTGATCTTGAAGTTTGAAATTATCGATCCATTCTCTCACCGATGGTGAAGACACGACCCACGGTTCCTGATGATGTTACCCGAAGAAAGTGTCGCAAGGGTCAGAGACAGGGGCCAACGAGGAGCACGTGCCGCAGTTAGGATGCCTACTAGAGCAGCCGTTGAGGAGTCGCTAGTAGTTCTAGTTGGGGGACATGTACTAGGGGTGCCTATTGCTACCCAGACTTCAGGAGACCTGAGCGCAGTTTTTAGTAAAATTGGTACATCAACTTAGGAAGAGTTGATTCTTGTGCACCAGTTGCTTCACGGATTAGGGGAGGAGTTCAGACTCCCACCGTCTACACTCCAGAGCAGTGAGATCATATTGGTCAGGTTCCAGTTGTCATGGCAGCACGATATGTGGTTTAAGTTCAGCCCGTGGTTAGGGAAGTAGCATCGGAGTAAGAATACCTTGGACTTGAGAGGTACAGGAAGTACCAACCTTCTATCTTTCAATGGATTGGCGGCAGATGGTGCCCCGGGTTTTCCTGGGGGAGTGTCACTATATTTTTCGCATTTTGGGTGTTGTGGAGACGAGAAGAATTGTTTTCTCACGTCTCAGGTTTGGAGTAGTGGGTTGATCACCGGTGGTGGCATATGATTTGGGGTAATCTGGCCGAGTTAGCTTCACTAGCATGGATTCAATTTTTGGAAATGTTTTGAGGGAGGTTGCACCGCAGTTCCTTCGGGATGTACGACACGTGGAGTTTAAGCAGTTGCGTCAGGGTGCTATGTCACTATTGGAGTATGCCGTTAGAATTAGTGAGTTGGCCAGACATGCACTTCGCGTGGTTGCTTCAGTTAGGAGATGAGTCCCTAGAGTCATTTTGGAGATTCAGGCATGATATTCGGTTCAACGAGACTCGAGAGTTAGAGTAGGATGACTCATTTTGGCAGGTAGTGGGGATCGCTCACTGGTTAAGGAGCATGCGGGACCGGGAGCAAGAGGTTAGACGAGATCAGGAGAGAGAGTTTTGGGAGGCGAGGGGGCCTCCTAGACCGGAGTAATCTACTATTCCTTAGTATGGAACCAAGGTACGTCAGGGTAGAGAATTTTGGGTCAACCAGTTCAGTTTGCATTACCAGCTTCGCATGGGGGCTTTTCAGGTACTCATGGGTCTCAGAGGATCTGTATTGTATGTTTTCCATAGCCACATTGGTAGAGAGATTGTTTTCAGTGTGGAGATGTTAGCCACAGGGTGAGAGATTCTTTCCAGGATTCAGGTAGTAGTGTTATAGCAGGGTATTCAAGTGGGTAAAGGACGCCCAAGAGGTGGAGGCCCGACCCGTTGATGTGTTGCATATAGTAGGCTAGAGGTCGTTGTGCCAAATATTATCACCCAGGTGTGTCTTGATGTGCTAAAGTGGGGTACCATTGTATTTCACTATACCTTATTTGTTGCTTATTTATGAGTAAGTTTTATGTTTGGCACTATATTTTTGTGTTTGCTCATGTTGGGAGATTATGAGCAGTAGCCGCGTCTATCGTTGTTTTATTAATCATTGATAGTGGTGAGACTAGACGTGAGTCCTTGTTGTTCTTCGTGGTAAGCTTTCTGTGATTTTCCTAAATATTTGCTTACGAGTTGTGATTTGATACTCCATCGAGATGTGAGATCAGCTAGCGTTATGATTTTTTCAGCTGAGATGAATTAGTGGAGGAATTTCAATTGGTATGATATATTTTAAGTATGTGATTCAGAGTTGAGGGCGAGGTCCTCGTGATATTTGTGATTCGATATCTTTGGACTGGGTTGAGTACCGCGGTGGAATTTTATCAGGATGGAATCCTTGTGATTCGTTCATATGCTTTGCTTCTTCCTTGTTATATTGCTTTTGGTAAGTCAGTATTGAAAAAGAGTTATGCCTATGGGCTTGTTTGATAGTTCCTTTATATGTTTCTATATTCATATTCAGTCATTCTCGTTATGTGCTCCATTAGTTATAGCTTGCGGGATGTGACCCAAAAAGTCATCCCGTAAATTTCTAGCTAATTCTGTGTTCCAAGGTCGTGAAAACCTCCTTCTATCTCACCTCCATTTGCGTGCACAGCCCGGGCTTTGTAGCCGGGAAGACTTTATGTGAAAAACTGATAAAAATGATAATTTTGTATTAGAAATTTGAATAAAGTTGACTTCGATCAACGTTTATTGTAAACGGACCCGGGCCCATGATTTGACGGTCCCGGAGGGTCCGTAGGAAAATATCGGACTTGCGTGTATGTGGCGACCCAAAAGGTCATCCCGTATATTTCTAGCTAATTCTGTGTTCCGAGATCATGAATACCTTCCTCTATCTCACCTTAATTTGCGCGCGCAGCCCGGGTGTGTAGCCGGGAAGCTTTATGTTAAAAACTGATAAAAATGATGATTTTGTATTAGGAATTTGAATAAAGTTGACTTCGGTCAACGTTTTTGGTAAACAGACCCGGACCCGTGATTTGACGGTCCCGGAGGGTCCGTAGGAAAGTATGGACTTGGGCGTATGCCCGGAATCTAATTCCGAGGTCCCAAGTCCGAGAAAGGAATTTTTAAAGAAAATTGTTTTCTGAAAAATATAAAGGTTTTTGAAAATGAAATTTGAGGTGAAACCTGTGATATCGTGCTCGTATCTTGGTTCTGGAGCCTGGTAGAGGTTCGATATGACTTATATGTGTTATCTATGAAATTTCTTAAGAAACCGACTTGTTTGACGAGATTCGGACCTATGCAAAACTTAATGTTTATAGAAGTTTTGAGGAATTTCATTGATTTTTAGTTCAGTTCATCGTTTTAGTATTGTTTTATGTAGTTTGAAACCTCCTGAAAGTCCTGTTAGGCTATAAGACTTGTTCGTGCATTTAGATGGGGTCTCGGGGGCCTCGGGTGAGAGTCGGATGGGTTCGGGTAAATTTTTCCCCATTTTTGAACTGTTGAAAACTGTCACCTGGTTTCCTTCTATGCGATCGCATAGAAGGATCCCCGATCTGTGATTACCCAAAAGGGTCATCTCGTATATTCTAGCTAATTCCTGTGTTCCGAGGTTGTGAGAACCTCCTTCTATCTCACCTCAATTTGCGTGCCTTTATGTGAAAAATTAGTAAAAATCATAATTTTGTATTAGAAATTGAATAAAATTGACTTTGGTCAACATTTTTGGTAAACGGACCCGGACCCGTGATTTGATGGTCCCGGAGGCTCCGTGGGAAAATATGGGACTTGGACGTATACCCGGATTCGAATTCCGAGGTCCCAAGTCCGAGAAATGAATTTTTAAAGAAAATTGTTTTCTGAAAATATAAAGGTTTTTGAAAATGAAATTTGAGGTGAAACTTGTCATATCGGGCCCGTATCATGGTTCCGGAGACCGGTACAGTTTTGATATGACTTATATGTGCTATCTGTGAAATTTGGTAAGAAACAGACTTAGTTTGACGTGATTCGGACCTTAAATGCAAAATTTGATGTTTAAAGAAATTTTGAGGAATTTCATTGATTGTTTGTTTGATTCGTCGTTTTAGTGTTATTTTATGTGATTTGGAACCTCGAGCGAGTCCGTATTAAGTTATAAGACTTTTTTGTGCATTTGGACGAGGTCCTCGGGGCCTCGGGTTTTTTTCGGATAGGTTCCGGGTCCATTTTCCCTATTTTTGAACTGCTGAAAATTGTCATCTGGTTTCCTTCTATGTGATCGCATAGAAGGATCCGCGATCGCTTAGAGTGTTTGACTCGCCCAGTGATTTACTTCACTGCGTTCGCATATAGTAGTCCGCGATCGCAGAAGCTAACCTACTCCCTATACGCGATCGTATAAGGTATTTCGTGATTGCGTAGAGCATTTTAGGCCAGTAACCATTTCCTTCTATGCGATCGCGCCTCGATTCCCGCAATCGCGATTCACAAAGCACCTGGGTAGAATATAAACTTCCAAAAATTGGGGTTTCACCATTTTAAACATATTTTGACTTCTAGAACTCGGTTTTGGGCGATTCTTTGAGGGGTTTTCACACAAATCGAATGGGTAAGTGTTCTTCCACTAGAATTAAATATATTTCATGAATTAGTTCTTGTTTTTATCATTTAATTTGTGTTTTGGGTTGAGGGTATTGTGGGTTTTGAAAGAAAATTTCTAAAAAGAAAAATCATAATTTGAAGGACCAAATGTTATCGAAATTGGATAAATTTAGTATGGGTGAACTCGTATTGGAATTCGTAAAATTTGTCGGATTCCGAGGTGCGGGCTTGGAGGTCGATTTTTGGTTCAATTTTTATGAATTGGCAAAGATTGAAACTTTATTATTCGGAATCGTTCCTTACACGTTTTATATGTATTTTTGAAGTTATTTTAGTTGATTTTGAGCCGTCCGGAGGCCTTCCCGCCTAAGAATTCTATTTTTGAGTACCGGGTTTTCGTCTTTGAGGTAAGTATCTTGCCTAACCTTGTGTGGGGGAACTACCCCTTAGAATTGAGTCTTCTATGTTGATTGTAGTCCGTGTACGCTAGGCGTACTGGGACTTATTTGCAATTAGATTTCCCTTTAGGGATTTTTAGGTCATTATTTTCCCCGCGTATGAATTGAAATTGTTATATTGAATTCCTGATTTCTAGTTTCATCTCTCCCTGCTCAAATTAGAAGTACTCGCCTAGCATTCCTTGTTTCTTATATGATCTTAATTGACTTAAATGAGGACTTTATTTTTCCTACCGTTATACTATATGTTTCTTCATACGCTGCCTATTTGACTATAACTAGTATAATCTCGCCCTATAAATGTCTAACGAGTAATTGGAATATCAATATGTTGGTCAAGCATGCCCGTGAGTCGTACATTGTGATTTAAATGATTTTCCTCTTAAGTACTACTTAGGTTTAATTGATGACTGCCCATGTTGATGGTATTCTTTGATGCTGCCTATTTACTGAGCATTTGTTCAAACTGAGTTTATTCGGTGAAGCTAATTGTCTAAGTGAGATTTGTTATAGCGGATTCCCTTGCCCGGATTATTTGGTTTATTGGTTGCGAACTTGAATATATAGAATCATCGCTATATTTGTCTTGTTTTCCCCTCGTTACGCTGTTTTTTCTTTGTGCTTGGCATTCCTTTCAGTGGATACTTCTTATGAGTGACTTTTTACCATTTTTGTGATTTAAGTCTTTGTATTGATTTTCTCATCGCACTTTGCATCCGGTCTTGTTTGCTTTTACGCCGGTTGTGGCAATATATGTTGTTTCTGTCGCATTCTATTTTTTCCTCAGTGGCTGCATTGCATATTTAAATTGGGACTAGGAACCAAGATCCGAGAGCTTTCCCCCTGTACTACACTTCATATTTAAATTGGGACTACGGACATATATCCGAGAGCTTTTCCCCCTGTACTGCACTCCGTAATTAAATTGGGACTACAGACAGAGATCTGGGAGCTTTCCCCCTGTACTGATCGCATATTTAAATTGGGACTATCGACAGAGATCTAAGAGCTTTCCCCCCTGTACTGCATAGCATATTTAAATTGGGACTACATACGATATTCCGTGAGCTTTACCCTGTACTGCATTGCATGACAAATTCTGAGTTGCGGACTGAGTTTCGGTGGTTTTATGATTGAGGAGATTTGGATCGACGTATATATATGTGTGTGTATATATATATATA
>ML358643.1:302-11821 GCA_005239505.1 Nicotiana paniculata | reverse complement strand
TATTATAATTGCTGGATGATGAATGGGGGAGTTTGAAGAAGGAAAAAGTATGATCTTTTTGCTCGATTTTCGCATCAGATTTTTGGGGACTCCTTTGTTTCGTTTTGATTCGAATATTTTTTTTCTTTTTGAGAGTTGTGAGACACATAAGAGAGTGTAAGAGGAAGTGCTTGTGAAGAGGGCCCATTCACTTTATTTCATATACTCTTTAAATTTACAAAAATATTTTTCTCTTGGTATTTTAGGGTATAACTTTTTTATTGGGTTTACTTAATCTTTGAATCTGAGTTAAGATATAAACAATATAAAAATATTTTTTACTCTTGTAATTTTGAATATTATTTATTTATTTAGGATGCGGTTGCCTGTTATTGACACTTTTCTTGATTTGTTTTATTTTTCTTTTTATTATAGGGCTCACTGTCAGTTGTGATAGTTGTGTGTTCACGTGTTTTAATAGCAAAAATCATTGTGTGGTAAGTAATACTCTTTTTCTAGATTTATTCATTAATATTTTTCACTTACCTTCTTCGTATTAAGGAGGTATTGACCAGATCATCAAACAAAATTGATTTTGGAAACAACATTGCCTTTGTCTATCTTAGTCGTTTGTTATTTATTTATTTTAGTTGTTCTTGACAAGTAAAGAATTTACTCATTTCATTCATTTCAAGTCATCCCATCATACTTTAACTCTTTTTAACTAAAAAGGTAATCTATTATATTCAGAATTAGTTATGAAATTTATATCATTACCTGAGTTGCTTTTGTTTATGATATATGCCATTATGATTAAAGTTGCATAACTTATAAGCATGTCATTACGTGTATCTAAAATTTCAGTGCTTTCCTTTTCAAGCCTTAATAATAAGAAAAAATATCCCAGTAATAGATAAGCTGCCTTAATGGTGAATAGAAACCTTGAAAATGACCAGACCTTTGGAAAATCACATGCTGACAAACTGGCAAGGCGACACGAATTATACAGACTGATGCTACCTGATAAAAAAGAGGCCCTTTTGGCACGACGACGTGCAAACAGAGCTGAATTGAAAAGACGACGGTCTACTGAATCTTCAATTAGTGTGGATGCAGCTAATGCATCATCCTCTAACGCAGCCAATGTTTCTACCAACCAAAGTTCTCTTATTATAATTTACCCATTGCCTTTTTCAAGGAAAAGAACAGGTATGACTAAAAATAAAGGTTTGTTTAAACTACATCTACTAAGAACATTAGTGATTACTTTTTCCTGAGTTAATAATCCACTCAATATTAGAGTTTTCGTATGCAGAGAATGTTTTCACAAAACTTGGTGGTTCGAGTAGTATGCAAGCAAAAAATACTTATGTTAAATTAAAAGAAATACCAAAATGCCAATTTTGTGGAGCAAAAAAATTTGAATATGAACCGCCTGCATTATGTTGTGGTAACGGTTCTATTCAACTAATTTCACATGAAATGCCAACAGAGTTAAGAAACCTTTATCTGGGAAATAGTGAGGAATCAAAACATTTTCGAACTTACATTAGAACATACAATAACATATTTGCGTTCACAACCCTTGGTGTAACTTATGACAAAGAGCTAGCAAAAAGAAATAATTGTATCTATACATTCCGTGTTCAAGGGAAAATGTATCATTTCATAAATGACTTGATACCAGCTGATCAAAAAGGAAAAAACCTCCAGTTATACTTCTTTGATAGTGAAAATGAAGTGAGAAATCGAATGGCTTGTTCAAACAAATTGAATGAAAATATTGTAAAAAGTTTGATGAATATACTAAAAATTAATCCATACTCAATTTTTTTGAAATCCTTAATAAATATTCCACAATTATCTAATTTTTATATTGCGCTTAAAAGTGATCCTGGTTTAGATCAACGAGCATACAACCTACCAACTGTATAAGAAGTTGCAGGTATATGGGTCGAACAAGATATCAATAATTCTATTCATGCACCACATATCCGTATATATACGAAAAGTGATAGAAGTCAACTGGTTAATTATTATTATGGTTGTTATGATCCATTACAATATCCATTATTGTTTCCTCATGGTCAAAATGGATGGCATTGTGGTATTAAGAAATTAAGCATTCTACTGGTAGATCAACAATGCGAACATACTGTGAACATGAACAATTATCGAGTGTAATGAATATATGTTCAATTGATGGATTACTCGACATGGAAGCTGAGGTTATGCAAAAAGAAAAACGAAAAAGAGACAACATTTCTTGCCGTGAATATTATTGTTACAAACTTCAAATTAGAGATGATGAAAATATAATTTTACATGCTGGAAGATTATTCCAACAATATATTGTGGATGAATGAATAAAAATTGAAAGCCAAAGATTAGACTTTGCTTCTTTTAATCAGTATTTATTCATAGTTGATGTATTAGGTGGGCTCTTAGATATTCTACGATGTGGGGAAAGAGAAGCTTCACAAGTTGGAAAACAAAAAATACTCCCACTTAGCTTTACAGGAGTCCCAAGAGATATGCGTCGAAGGTATATGGATGCTATTGCATTAGTGCAAGATTTTGGAAAACCAGATATATTTTTGACTATGACGTGTAATCCTTCTTGGCCTGAAATAAAAAAAAACCTTCTAACGATAGATGAAACACAAAATAGACCTGATTTAGTTAGTCGAGTATTTAGAGAAAAACTAGAAGAATTGAAAAAGGATATTCTTAAAACACAAATATTTGGTAAAGTCGCAGCATTTATGTATACAGTGGAATTCCAAAATCGGGGACTTCCCCATGCTCATTTTCTTATAATACTTGATGAAAAATACAAATTACTAACTCCTAAAGCATATGACCGATTTGTATGTGCTGAATTACCAGATAAAGAAGAAAATCCTACACTATATTCACTTGTTACGGATCACATGATGCACGGTCCATGCGGAGAATTAAATCCAACAAATTCTTGTATGAAAAAAAAGGTCATTGTAAATTTAAGTATCCAAAAGAGTTTTCAGAACAAACAACTAAAGGAAAAAATTCGTATCCAATTTATAGAAGACGAAACACAGGTAAGAAAGTGCAAATAAGAGGACACCTTCTTGATAATTCATGGGTTGTTCCTTATAATCCCTATTTACTTTGTAAATTCAAGTGTCATATGAATGTAGAGATATGCTCTGATATTAAAGTTGTTACGTACATTTATAAGTATATTTGCAAAGGACATGATAAAATTGCATTTCATATACATGCTAATGATACAAACATGGAGATAGATGAAATAAAGGAATACCAATCTGCTAGGTGGGTGTCACCACCTGAGGCAGCATGGCGTATATTTTCTTTCCCTATTAGTGAAATGTTTCCAAATGTATATCATCTTCAGCTACATCTTGATGGACAACAACTTGTTTCTTTCAAGAATACAGACAATATTAGTAGAATTGTGAACAATCCAATGGGTAAGAAAACAATGTTAACTGAGTTTTTTTTAATGAATCGAGAAAACAAAGATGCTATGAACTTAAATTTATTATATCGAGAATTTCTAGTATACTTTTTATGGTCAACAATAGAAAAAACATGGACACGTCGTCAACGAGGAAGTGCCATTAGTCGTGCGGTGACATGTCATCCAACTGAAGAGGAAAGATACTATTTTAGATTGCTTCTAATGAAAGTGAGAGGATCAAATTCATATGAAGATTTGCGAACTGTAAATGGAGTATAATGTAAAACATTTAGATAAGCTGCAGCAAAAAGAGGATTGTTACTTTATGATAATAATTTGGTAGAATGTATGTCTGAAGCTGTAAGCTATAAAATGCCATCAAGTTTTTATTTGCTATGTTATTAATCTAGTGTAATCCAGCTAACCCAAAAGAATTGTGGGAAAAATTTTAAAACCCAATGTCTGAAGATTTCAAAAAAAACTCGAATATAGATGAAAGAGAAATCTGTTACAAAGTGTTAAACGATATTAACAATATCATTCATTCAGTGGGCCGTGATATTAATGAATTTGAACTAATTTCAGAAAGGATAAAGCCATCTGCAATAGCAAAAGAAGCTAAAGATGTTCAACTCGAAAGAAATATTATTGTCAGTGAACAAGATCTAATGTTAGAAAACAAATTAAACATTGAACAAGAAAAGCTTACAATATGATTCTTGACAGAATATTTTCAAATAGGCCAGGGGCATTATTTATTGAAGGACGTGGTGGAACTGGTAAAAGCTTTTTATATCGTGCTTTATTAGCTACTGTGAGGCACAGAGGATTCATAGCTTTAGAAACTGCAAGTTCCGGTGTTGCAGCTTCACTTCTTCCTGGAGGTCGAACTACTCATTTCCGTTTTAAAATTCCCATTGATGTTAATGAGAATTTCAGCTGCAATATTAATAAGAAAAGTTCATTAGCATCTTTAAGACAAGATGCAAAACTAATTGTATGGGATGAAATTTCAATGGCAAAAAAGGAAACGGTAGAGGCATTCATTTGCTTTTAAGAGATCTAATGGAAGCTAATATACTATTTGGTGGAAAGGTAGTTGTCTTTGGTGGTGATTTTAGACAAACTCTTCCCGTGGTTCTTAGTGAAAAAAAGGAAGATTTTATTCGTGAAAGTTTATTGTGCTCTGAAATTTGGAATCAACTTGAAAAGTTACAACTATCAGAGAATATGCGTGCGAAAACAAATCCTGCTTTTTGTGAATATTTAATGAGAATTGGTGATGGAAAAAAAAGACAAAACGCCTATGGAAAAATTGAAATTCCTCATTCTCTCATTATTCAATTTACTTCTGAAAAAGAATCTTTAAATATTCTGTTTCGGGTTACTTATCCTGATTTATACAATTGTCATTCAAATGCTTCTTTTATTACTTCTCATGCTATTCTAACAACCAAAATGATTTCGTTGATGAAATAAATGACATGCTTCTTGCTCAATTTCCAACCACCGAAAAAGTTTACATTGCTACTGATGAGAAAATTGATCCAAAGGATCAAAGTGAGTGTGAAGATTTTTTGCACATGTTAAATCCTGCTGGTTTGCCTCCTTATAAATTATCTTTAAAGAATTGCCCCATTATGTTACTTAGAAATCTGAATCCCAATGAAGGGTTATGAAATGGAACGCGATTAATATGTAATGATTTTAAAACTCATGTCATCAGTGCAACAATATCTAGCGGCGATTTTAAAAATAGACATGTATTTATTCCGCGAATACCACTCATGACATCAGAAGATGAGAAATTACCTCTCCCTTTTAAAAGAACTCAATTTCCATTTCGATTATGTTTCGCCATGACAATAAACAGAGCTCAAGGTCAAACATTAGATTTTGTGGGTATCTATTTGCGCGAACCTATCTTTTCTCATGGTCAATTGTATGTTGCTTTATCAAGAGCCAGAAGCTCTAATTGTGTGAAAGTATTAATTAGACCACCTACGGCTGACGACGATGATGATCGCTCTACATATAATATAGTCTATGATGAAATTATTAAAAAAGTTTTTTTCTTGACCATATGCTACAATTTCTTAAGGTAAATCAAATTATAACTTGATTTATTTCTATATTCTTTCATTTATATTAAACTTTGTCTATTTTTATTGTTAAACTTTTCTATATTCTTTCATTTATACTAATATTTATATGTTGTAATTGCAAATTAAGTTCACTATGGGTGAAAGGTTAACTATCAATATGATCACTCCCAATATAGAACAATGGACATGTAAGATCCAAGTAATTGATAAAGGCCGTCCCAAATACAACAAAGAGAAAACCAAAAAGTATCAACTCATGACTTTACAGGATGAAGAGGTATTTTTTTTTAATTTCACAATTTTGCCAAAAGTAATTGAATTAATCCATTTTTGCTCATGTATTAGAGGTTGCTCATATCAAAAATTTGTATATTTTGTTGGTATAATTTTCCCAAATTTAAAGATTATAATGTACCATATCTTATTTTCTTACAGGAAAATCAAATTCATGCCATCATGTTCAATGCTGATATAACGCATTTTGAAGATCTATTTGAACTTTTCCACACTTACTTGGTGTCAGTTGCACAGGTGAAGGAATCATCTTATTTATATGGAGATCCACTTAACAAATTCACTTGGACAATTCATAGAAGTACCATTGTTGAGACAATTGAAAATGTCACTCCTCCTGAGGATCCATTACCTCCGCCAACGCGGATAACTATCATTGCATTTGACACTTTCGAGTATCAACCCAAAGAATCTAAATTTGGTATTCAAAAATTTAATTATCCATATTTGTGCATATACAAACCATTTATTGTACCTTCTCAAAAATCTTTTCATTGTTATGGCACAATGATTTTCATAATTTGTTAACTTACTTGTTTCTTTTTTTGGTTTAATGTAAGATGTCTTTGGTATTGTGGTTAATGGCGGTCCATCAAAATATACTTGAAATGGAAGAAGAATTCAAGAATTTATCATTATGGATAAGCAGTAAGGATATACCTCCTCCTTTTCCTTTTCTCTATTTCTTTTGTTGTTCCTTATCTTCCTTCACTTCCTCCTCCTCCTCCTCCTCATTGTAGTCTCTTTTTTCAGTTGTAGCTGTTGGTTTAATTTTTTGTGGTCAAGAAAATAAAATGCACATGATTCAACTATGATGTTTTGTCTTTTTATGCATCTTCTAGCAATGCCTATATATTGACGAATAATTTGAAATCATATATATGATATTAATTCAAAACTTTAATTTTTTAACCATTTGTATCATTTTGGTGTGAGATTGTATTTCCGTATTGTTGAGTGGTAAGAGGGTGAAGCACTCACAACCTTGTAATATAGGTCTTGTTAAATCAAGCTTACAGAAATATTTTTTTGCTAAGCTAAATATTTGTTATTGTTCATTGTTCCATACTGAACTCTTAAGCTTTATAATGAACTCCTAAGATACAGATATATGTTATGTAGCTTGAATGTTTGATTTCTGTGATTACAAAGTAAAATATTTCCTTCTTTGCTTATCTAAGCACCAGAATTATTTTGTTTTTTGCAACTCAAATGTTTGGGAGATTTTATTTACATGGCAAGTATTTTATTTTTTCGATTTTTCTGTCTTCGCGTATCATTTTGATAAAAAATGTCTTGCATAATATCTTGCATTGGAGGTTTACTTCACAATCCAAGTTGTCAAACTTCGCTATTACTTTTTATTACTCCATTATATTATTTGAACATCTTCTATTCATTTTTTATAGAAAAAAACAACAAAATTCACACTCTGGGAAGATTTCATTGATCTTTATGGGAATAAACTTTTGAAACAACTGAATGAATACCCAGTTAATTATTCTTGCTAGAAAAATTGACAGATCATAATCAGGTATTAGTACATACATGATTTTACCCTTTTCCTTTTCAAATATCAAACATTGAAATCAAATCTTAATATTTGAATGTATGTAGGATCGTCAAACAAATTCAGTGTACTGGCGAACAAATTTAGTACAACAATCCAATTCAATCCTCTTACCCACAAGTTGTTGAGTTGAAGTCGTGGTATTATGCATGTATTTCTTTGTTAATTATGCATAAGTAGAAACATATTATTGATATAATAATACATTAATATATACAAGAATTTTTTTTTTAAATTTTAACTTTCTTGTAGGGCTAAAACAATTGAACCGATGCTTAATGCATACAAGGTAAAGAGTACATCTTCCACAAGCTATGTTATGGTGGTTCCCTTTGAGGATGAAATCATATCTATTTCCAATATCCAAGCGCAATCTCAAGTAAGAACAACATAAACTGTATTATTCTATCAAAATTTAATTAATTTTAATAGTCACAAAAAAGAAATATGTGGCATTCTTGAATTATATAGGGACATGTATTTTGTGTTGAGGGTGAACTTTCTCTTCCAAATGAGAACCAATGATTTTGTGTGTTATCTTGTTCTGACTGTAAGCAATTATTCACGAGATCTTTCTCTCGGAGGTCAATTTATTGTACAAATTGTCAACGATCCACTCATCTTATTCCAAGGTATGAATGCTACTAGATTCTTCTATTTGACTATTTAGAGTTCATAGTTGTTTAGTTTTTATTCATCTAACCAAATATTTGTTCTATATTTTAACAGATGTCAATTTGAAGTCACTGTTAGAGACAATAGTGGTTTTGCAACAGCCATTATTTCTGACAAACCTGCCGAGAAAATGTTAAGCCTCAGCTCTGAAGAAATTTATGACATCTACCATGTCAAGGTACATATTCATATCACTGTTAGCTTCAAAAACATACAAACAAATATCAATGGCAATATGACCCTCTTTTGATGCGTAACTAACCAATTTCATCCCCCCAGAAATAAATTTTACCTCTTGCAGATGTGCAAAAACAATTGAGTGGAAAGATATTCAAAATTCAAATGAAAAAATTATTTACAAAATATCATGATACAGTGCAAAAGTTGTGTATTTTATCTTACATGAACAAAGACCATGAGATCCACCAAGAGTTCCCGTCAATCATGACGGATGTTGCCGAAGGGAGAAAACGCAAAATTGAACATCTTAGCTTTGAGGGAAGAGAATCTCAAGAGACAACTAACAAAGACAATAATTTTCTCTACAAGCGGGGCTTGGAAATAAAGACTCCTTCTTTGTAAAAGTAATTGTAAGGTATTTGAACTTTCTAATAAAATTGTTGTTCTTTTATCTGCTCATATTAATCAATTTGTGTGTTTCTCTTTTTATTGTTTCTAACTACATTGGAGGCTAGAGCTTGAATCTTGGTATTATAAGTTTATCTTGATTTTATCGGCTATTTGCTCTATACATGCCATGGGGATCAATTGCCAGTTTTGATCAGTTTGTGTTCATTGCTTGATCTTGATGAATCAAATGTGCAATAAATATTGGACTGTTAAGATGGTCATTGTAGTTGTTCAAATTAGTGTTTGTCTTCACCTCAAGGTCCAAATAATAGGGAACAAGAAAGAAAGTTTAAAAAGAAAAGTGAGCAACTGAATTTTGAAGGATGGATTATAGGAACAATATTTTCTTGCCTCAATAAAGCATGTATTCTTTTTTTTTTTTGCTCTTCCTCCATAATAATAGCAGTTCTTCTATTCTATCTTTGTATGCCATTCATCTTGATTTTGCTTTATTTAAATACAACTGCATATATAAACTATGTGAATTGATTAATCTCCAGATCTATCTAAGAGGTTTTCTCAGCAGTTGTTAGGAAAAAGAATAAGAAAGATGAAAAGGTTTAAACTTGTGTTTTGTTGAGGTGGATATTATTTTTTATAATATAAACACAGTTTAATGTTGAGTGGCAGTCTTCGTCTTCAAATATATGAATGCCACAATACACCATAGGGATGCTTATTAATTTCTTTCATAATCAGGAAGTCAAGACAACTTCAAAAACTAAATAATTGAGTTCTTATTTGGGTTGCAATTTTTTTTTTAACTCCCAATGACCCTCAACTTAAGATATTTTCATGGAGTATAAAATGATATAGTTTGAGTTTATTGTGAGGATAAAATATGAATCAATTACTTTTTAATGATCCGGAGAACCACTTCGTTGGCAAGTATAACATGTGATTTTTATAAAGTTATTTCTTGAAACAGAAAGGTTAGGTTGTATATCTATTTTTTCTTTTCCCGTTTTTCTTTATCTAGGTGAAAAATTACCGCAATAAAATTTTTGCATACAACTAGAATCTCTATCAATATGGGAATTTCTTCAGATACCATTCACAGAATTCTATGAGATACGGTGATGTGAATGAAAAAAAAATTCTGTGGGAGTAATTCTCAAACATTATGTGATGTGTAAAATCAAAAGATAGAAATATAGAGAATGGAAAATCTGCACTAGAGGGTGCATAATCATAGAGGTTGAGAGAAAAGACAACATATCGAGGTGTCACCGATTAAAAATAGGTTTGAGGCTTTTATCTTTTATTTGATTTCTAAGATATCATTGTTAACAGGGAATAAATTTCTCGAGAATATATCATCTCTCAACACATGTGTAATTACTACGTACACTTGTTCTTGCACCTCTTAGCATTGTTTAATTTTCTCTTGGAATGTTCTATCAATACAACAAATTTACTTAATTTCACTTGGTCTCTTAGTTGAAGCCACATTTTGCTACTGTTTTGGGATGCATTTGAAGGTATTTTGGTGCTATTTTTGGATGCGGTTAAAGCCACAGTGATGTTGCTTTTTGCCTGCGGTTAAAGCTAATCTTTTGTTGGTGTGATATTAGGTTAGGTTGTTAACTCATTCTCCATGGGTTTTAATGTTATTCTCGATATTATGTTTCAGTACTCTGATGCTCTATCAAGTATTTTCTTTAGCTTCATCAAAAGGAGAAATAATAACACGTTAATGTATTACTCCTAATTTTCTATGAGATTGGAGTAGGAGTTGTAATGCCATAATCTAGAGAAACCACTTAGATATCTATGTGTCTGTTTTGTGAAGGGTAGACATTAGAGCAAATACATTTAGGTCCCAGGGAGGATTGTGGCACTTTATTTTTCAGAAGAGTGTCACTAAGATTTTGCAGACGTCAAGCCTGTAGTCGAAAAGAATACGCTTACTTTTCAACTTTTTGTTGTTGTAAGACTCAAAGAAGGTAAAAAATGTGCACATGCAAAACTTAATATCAGAAGTGAAGAACATGTTTATTTTATTTAATTTAAATTAATGCTTGAGCATGGGAATCACTATGAAGCTCGAATTTGAAATACGTGCATTACAATTATAATTACTCTTTTACCTATCTCTAAGATCCTTGTGCATTTTTATGCAATTCTTTTTGTTTCATTGAATGGTATATTCATGTTCCATGCTTTCTCTTTCTTTTAGAATTGTGGACTATTCATTAATGTGACTTTCAGTTTTTTTTTCCTGGAAGCATCTTATGAGAGAGGCTTTACTGCCACTAGGCAAAAATTCTTATAATTAACTCATTCTCCACGTCATAGAAAAGGACATAAGCATCTCCCTAACTCATTTTTGCCATCAATTACATTGATCTTACCCTAAAACTTAATTCACTATGTTATAAGGTACTAAAACTTGGTCTTTTTCTGTGATTTTGCAGATGTCGGTAATTGTTGCACTACAATGAAGAACAATTACAGTATGGAGAAAGAACCACCTTTTGTGAATATAGATACTTTCATGGATGTAGATATTATGATACTTTTGAAGTAAAATGCATCTCTTTTGTCGATATGTAATACCTATATGTTTATATATGTGTATATACCTAGTATTCTTATGGATGTGAATATTGTGTCTGATGCGAGACTAAAGTGCGTAGTTTAACATGGGATATACCTTACATTTGATGCGCTTTAATGATAAAATTACACTTATTATGTGCTTAATGGAGTTATTTCATGTGTAGGTGAAGCGAAGATGGAAACGGGGCTAAAATGATGTAAATACGTTGAAAAGTACGCGAAAGGAGGCACCTGGCGAGAG
>MDKI01068959.1:0-29819 GCA_005239505.1 Nicotiana paniculata | reverse complement strand
GTGGTTATTGGTGGTCTTGAGACCAGTGTAGATCTTCTGCTCCTTGATATGGTAGATTTTGATATTATCTTTGGGATGGATTGGATGTCGCCTTATCATGCCATACTGGACTGTCATTCCAAGATCGTGACCTTAGCATTGCCGGGTTTTCCTCGACTGGAGTGGAGAGGGACTCCGGGTCATTCTTCCGGCAGGGTTATCTCGTATATGAAGGCTCGGCGTATGGTCCAGAAGGGTTGTTTGGCCTATTTGACCTATGTTCATGATTCTAGTGCCGAGGTTCCTTCTATGGAGTCTGTGCCCATTGTCCGTGAGTTTCCAGAGGTGTTTCCTGCAGACCTGTCGGGTATGCCACCGACAGGGATATTGACTTTTGCATTGATTTGGCTCCGGGCACTCAGCCCATTTCTATTCCGCCATATCGTATGGCCCCGCCAGAGTTGAAGGAGTTGAAGGAACAGTTCCAGGACTTGCTTGGTAAAGGCTTTATTAGGCCTAGTGTCTCGCCTTGGGGTGTGCCGGTGTTGTTTGTTAAGAAGAAAGATGGGTCGATGGGGATGTGCATAGATTATCGGCAGTTGAACAAGGTTACCATCAAGAATAAGTATCTGTTGCCGAGGATTGATGATTTGTTTGATCAACTTCAGGGTGCCGAGGTATTTTCGAAGATCAATTTGAGATTTGGCCACCATCAGTTGAGTATTAGGGCATCCGATGGCCCTAAGACAACTTTTCGCACTCGGTACGAGCATTATGAGTTCTTAGTGATCATTCGGGTTGAAAAATGCCCCAGCAACTTCCATGAACTTGATGAACCGAGTGTTCAGGCCTTATTTGGATTCCTTTCGGATTGTATTCATTGATGATATTCTGATTTATTCCCGCAGGCGGGAGGAGCATGAGCAGCACCTTCGAGTCGTTCTCCAGACTCTGAAGGACAGTCAGTTATATGCTAAGTTTTTGAAATGTGAGTTTTGGATGAGTTCAGTTGCATTTTTGGGTCATGTGGTATCAACAGAGGGTATTCAGGTGGATCCTAAGAAGATTTCAGCAGTCAAGGATTGTCCTAGACCCATATGAGCTACAGAGATCCGGAGTGTCTTGAGTTTGGCGGGCTATTACCGTCAGTTTGTGGAGGGGTTTTCGTCTATTGCAGCCCCGATGACCAGGTTGACTCAGAAGGGTGCCCAGTTTAGGTGGTCAGAGGAGTGTGAGGCGAGCTTCCAGAAGCTCAAGACAACATTGAATACGGCACCGGTATTGGTTTTCCCATAGGTTCAGGGCCATATACTGTGTATTGTGATGCATCTCGGGTTGGACTTGGTGCAGTGTTGATGCAGGATGTCAAGGTTATTGCATATGCTTCGTGTCAGTTGAAGATCCACGAGAAGAATTATCCAGTTCATGATTTGGAGTTAGCAGCCATTGTCCATGTACTGAAGATTTGGAGGCATTATCTGTATGGCGTGTCATGTGAGGTGTTCCCGAATCACAAGAGTTTGCAATATTTGTTCAAGCAGAAAGAGTTGAATTTGAGGCAGAGGATATGGTTGGAGCTGTTGAAAGACTATGACATCACCATCTTATATCATCCGGGGAAGGCCAATGTGGTGGTCGATGCTTTGAGTAGGAAGTCAGCCAGTATGGGCAGTCTTGCATATATTCTGGTCGAGGAGAGACCGTTTGCTTTGGATGTTCAGGCTTTAGCCAATCGGTTCATGAGATTGGATGTTTCCGATCCCGGCCGTGTTCTAGCTTATACAGTTGCTCGTTCTTCATTATTTGATCGTATTCGAGATCGGCAGTATGATGATCCTCATTTGTGTGTTCTTAGGGACACGGTGCGGCACGATGGTGCTAAGCAGGTTACTGTTGGCGATGATGGATTTTTACGGATGCAGGGTCGTATTTGTGTGCCCAATGTGGATGGACTTCGTGAGTTGATATTTGAGGAGACCCATAGTTCCCGATACTCCATTCATCCGGGCGTAGCAAAAATGTATCAGGATTTGCGGCAACATTATTGGTGGAGGAGGATGAAGAAGGATATTGTGGCATATGTAGCTCGGTGTTTGAATTGTCAGCAGGTAAAGTACGAGCATCAGAGACCTGGTGGATTGCTTCAGCAGATTGAGATTCCTGTGTGGAAGTGGGAGCGTATCACCATGGATTTCGTTGTTGGACTCCCACAGAATCAGAGGAGGTTCGATGCAGTATGGGTTATTGTGGATAGGCTGACCAAGTCAGCGCATTTCATTCCTGTGGCAGTTTCATATTCTTCAGAGAGATTGGCAGATATCTACATTAGGGAGATTGTTCGTCTTCATGGTGTGCCCGTGTCTATTATTTCTGACCGAGGTACACAGTTTACCTCGCATTTCTGGAGGGCAGTTCAACATGAGTTGAGCACAATATTTCATCCTCAGACGGACGGACAGTCCGAGCGTACTATTCAGATTTTGGAGGATATGCTACGAGCCTGTGTCATTGACTTTGGAGGCTCTTGGGATCAGTTCTTGCCGTTAGCTGAGTTTACCAACAACAAAAGCTATCAGTCAAGCCTTCAGATGGCCCCTTATGAGGCATTATATGGTAAGCGGTGTCGGTCGCCGATTGGGTGGTTTGAGCCTGAAGAGGCTCGGTTCTTGGGTACGGACTTAGTGCAGGATGCCTTGGATAAGGTTAAGATCATTCAGGATAGACTTCGTACAACTCATTCAAGACAGAAGAGTTATGCCGACCACATAGTTCTTGATGTGGCATTCATGGTCGGAGAGCGGGTGTTGCTTCGAGTGTCGCCCATGAAGGGCGTGATGAGATTTGGAAATAAGGGCAAGTTGAGCCCTAGGTACATCGGTCCTTTTGAGATCCTTGATATAGTGGGAGAGGTGGCATACAGACTTGCGTTGCAACTGAATTTATCAGCTTTGCATCCAGTGTTTCATGTGTCTATGCTTCGGAAGTATCACAGAGATCCAACCCATGTCTTAGACTTCAATAGTATCCAGTTGGACAAGGATTTGACCTATGAGGAGGAGCCAGTGGCCATACTAGACCGGCAGATTCGTCAGTTGAGGTCGAAGAGTTATCCTTCGATTCGTGTTCAGTGGAGAGGTCAGCCTGCTGAGGCAGCTACCTGGGAGTCCGAGTCCGATATGCGGAGCCGGTATCCCCATTTTCCCCCCGATTCAGGTACTTTTCTATGTCCGTTCGAGGATGACGGTTGTTTTAGAGGTGGAGAATGTGATGACCCAAAAAGTCATCTCTTATTTCTACAAGTTAAAACTGTGTCCCGAGGCCTTGAAACCCCCTTTTATCTCACCTCGTTTTGCATGCACAGTCCGGGCGTATATCCGGAAAGATTTTATATGAAAATCTGAGAAAAATTCTAATTTTGCCTTTAAAAATGAATTTAAGTTGACTTCGATCAATATTTTGTATAAACGAAACCGGACCTGTGTTTTGACGGTTCCGGAGGGTCCATAGGAAAATATGGGACTTGGGCGTATGCCCAGAATTGAATTCCAAGGTCCCAAGCCCGAGAAATAAATTTTTGAAAGAAATTATTTTACTGAAATTATAAGAGTTCTTGGAAATTTGATTATATTTGAAATTTATGGTATCGGGCTCGTATTTTAGTTCCGGAGCCCGGTACAAGTTTAATATAGTATTTTAGTGATGCCTGTAAAATTTGGTAAGAAATGGAGGTCATTTGACGTGATTCGGACCCCTAGTTGTGAAATTTGAAACTTTGAAAGTTCTTGAAATTTTCTTTGATTTTTATGCTAAATTCTTTGTTTAAGATGTTATTTTGGCGATTTGATCGCACGAGTGAGTCCGTAAGATGTTTTTTGGGGTAGTGTGCATGTTTGGTTTGGAGTCGCGAGGGCTCAGGTGAATTTCGGATAGGCATCGGTGTGTTTCGGACTTGGAAAATCTGGTGTAAGTTGCTGTATCTGGTGTATGCATTTTTATTCTATGCGAACGCATGTCATTTCATGCGATCACGAAGGGTAAATGAAGGGGTAGATTTTTCTCTATGCGAACGCGGTCAGAAACTCGCGAACGCAGTGCCTTAGGGGGAGCTGGGGGTGTGTGTGTGGAGGTTGGAACACTGTGCGAACGCGGCCATTGGCACGCGAACACGGCCATTGGCACGCGAACGGGAAGGGCAGGGGGTGGAAGCCTATCGAACGGATGGTGTGGGTCGCGATCGCGATCGCGTAGCATACCCATCCAGTGTTTTTTTAAAAACAGTAGCAAATCGGGAATTAGGCCATAACATCATATTTTCAAAACCAAGGAAGCTTAGGGGCGATTTTGAAGAGGGATTTCACCACAAAACCATAAGTATGTGTTCTTTGACTCATTTTTCTTTAATTTCCATTAACACCCATTAGATTTCTAGGCCTAAATCTTGTTCTTTAAGGGTAGAAATTAGGGATTTTAGGATAATTAGTGATTTTAGGATAATTAGGAATTTTACAAATTTGGGAATTTAGACCTCGATTTGGGGTCAGATTCTGAAACTAATTACATATTCAGGCTCGTGGGTGAATGGATGATCGAGTTTTGGTCCGAACGTCGTGTTTTGACCAAGGGGGCCCGGGGTCGATTTTTGACTTTTTGGAAAGAATGATAGAAAACATATAATTAAGCATTGTATTTGAATTATTTAGAGTTTATTGATATTGTTAAGCTAATTATGTTTAGATACCATCGAATTGGAGCGAATTCTAAAGGAAAAACGGTAATTGAGGCTTCAGTTTGGTCGTGGAATTTGAGGTAAGTGTTTGGATTAACATTAGCTTGAGGGAATAGGTGTTGTGTCCCATTTGCTATGTGTTACTATCATGTTCAACATATAGGCGAGGTGACGAGTACCTATACGTGGGTGTCAAGCATGCCCGTGAGTCGAATATTGTGATTTATGTGGTTTTTCGTTAAGTATGATTTGAGTTTCACTTTATAGTTATCCATGTTGGAGAAAATTCCTTGATCTTGATCGGTGTTGAGTATTGTTTTCAATTGAGCATTTTTATGTGAAGTTATGTACTAAGTGAGATTGGTTATAGTTGTTTCCCTTGCCGGGATGGTATTGATTCTACTGTTGGATCCCTTGCCGGGACGTTATGGCTTTATCATTGTTGATTTTTCCTAGCCAGATTGCTGTTATTGATATTGTTTGGGTGAGGAAGAGTGTAAAGAACTAAGGATGATGCCGTGTATGATATCGTAAGAGAGTGTAAAGCACGAAGGGTGATGTCGTGCCATATTATGATATTAAAAGCACGAAGAGTGATGTCGTGCCGTTTCTATTGATTTATTATGAGGATGAGAGTAAAAGCTTGAAGGGTGATGCCGTGCATTTATATTTATTATTTGGTGAGGACTAAAGTAAAAGCACGAAGGATGATGTCGTGCATTGTTTTCCTTGTGTTGCTATTTTCTGTTGTTTAAGTTGATATTTGAATTGTTGCCTTACTTCGTTATTTTCATTATTCGATATTCTCTCCCTCAGCATGTTCCCTTTTTCTCTATGCTTAGCTGCTTATTTCTTGTCATTTTTATCGTCTCTGCACATTATTAAACTGCACAGGTTGATTTTGGTAGTTGTGTCCTAGACTTGTCACTACTACGTCGAGGTTAGGCTCGACACTTACTCGGTAGATAGGGTCGGCTATACTGATGCTACACTCTCCACTAGTGCAGATCCCGGTGCAGACCCTACGGACCATAGATCGAGGTTGCTGCCTTCAGTCCAGTGGAGACCCTGAGGTAGTCCTGCAGGCGTCCGCAGGCCTTGCCGTCACCTTCTATCCTATTTCTTTCTTGTCTTACGTATTTCTGAGACATCAGTATTTTGTTTGCTCAGACCTCTATTTGTAGTATTTATAGACAGTCCGTGAAATTGTGACACCAAGTTCTGGGAGTTGTTATTATGGATTTTGTAATAGTGTTTAATTAAGTTGTTAGATTATATTTCTTCTGCACTTTTATTTCCACTGATCTTGTATGTCACTGACTAATTGCTAAAAATAAAGAAATAATATAGAATAACAGGTAATGTTGGCTTGCCTAGCGGGTTCAATGTTAGGCGTCATCACGATCTCGACAGTGGAAAATTCGAATCGTGACATTCTTTTTTGAGTTTTTTCATCAATTAAACATCAATTGAGAAAAGTAAAACAACCCAATATATGATGGATTTTTCTTAGAAAAATTGAAAGAAACAAAAATGTATTGGGTCCAAAGACAGCTAAGATTTGGTAGGTGAATTAGATGGACTTTTTAGTACAATAATACTACTACTCTATTTAGCCTTATCCTTATTGAGCATATAATATCTAAGTCCTATATCTAGAATTAATAGGCATGCGCCAAACGAATACTCTTTCTTCTCTTGCACTTTACTCATCCGCAAAGTTACGCATTTTTTTTGTCCGCATTAAAATTACAATAATTTTATCATCTTTAAACATCTATGATTTCAAAAAGTTGGATAAATAAAGAAATGTAGAGTATACAACTTTTAAAAGGAATTGTAATTGGATAACTCGTCAAATAATATCTCTAATTAGACACTTGTGTTTTGGAGGATTAGCACTTCGCTGCACCATTTGCTTTCATTTTCTTGGTAATACTTATATATATATATATATATTGATAATATCCCTATTTTTATACCAACTTCCAACCTACAAATAATGGGATTTAAAAGAGGTTTGTATCTGCTTAAGAATTTTCTCACTAATTGTTAGTAGCACTACAATTAATAAAAAGTTATTGTGATTTATAGACCTAAACTACCTGTTTACCTCGAAATTTGAGTAACAATTAAACTTGTAATGTAGTTATAAGGATACGTGATCTGATTCAATACCAATTGATAAATGATGAATAAAATAGATAAATTGAACGACAAAATAAATCAAACCGGTACATCAGTAGTGCACTCGACCTCGATTCAAGATGGTCTCGAGGATCAAGTAGTAAGGGAAATGAAGAACAATAACAATAAATAGTAAGAGAAATAGAGCAGTGTATGTATATTAATCAGTGAACGATGATGGTTACAAATGAATAGGATCCCTCTGTATATAATGGGGGAATTCCTAAATAAGGTACAATTCTAATAGCGGAAACAAATCCCATGAATGGTGTCAATAACTGCCTGATTTTATATGCCCCCTGATTTCCGCCCTGATCTTCGATCAATTGCTAATATCTCATCATTCCGTTACTATTCCTTGCTCGAGATTGATCACGCTCGGTCTCGATCTTCAAAGAGCGCTTCGATCTTCATGTCTTCGAGCTCGAGCTCAATCCATTATGAGCCTATTCTCGAAGCAACTTCTTGAGGTTATGAAATCGATCATGTCCGATTTCGACCGTATACACTACCCAAGTTTGGGTGATTTTGAAAAATCATAGTAGTCTATTAATGGGATAATGACACTTGAAAGTTGAAACCACAAGTCTCGGGACCTTGAGAATCTTTATTTTGATTATAAGTGTCGAGTTTTTTTTTTCCTTTCTTTTCTTTTCGAATCGTTCAATTTATCTTTTGTGTGGACCATATTACCATTTGATGTGATAATTGGGATAATTAATTAAGTAGCTAACATTACGTAGCTAATTAAACAACCAAAAATATCACATTAATCTGATACATGTTATGAAATATCTAAAATATGGATGTCCACTAATCAATTATACCTCCTACTACTCTTCTTCATTAACCTCCCACTATTTCTTATCATTATGGTTGTAACTCCCACACTTTTATAACCTCCTCCATGATCTTTCCCCATGATCTCAATAATTAATACCATGTTCATGGTACCCCTTTGTATTACCTATATCATCCTATAAATAGAGGGTTTGAGCATCAAATTGTACACACTTGAATACACGGAAGAAATCAGAATCTCTCTTCTCTTTCTCTCTATATCTCTTATCTATTTTCTTGTCTTATGTTATTGCTTTGAGCTTAGTTTCTTAACACGTTATCAACACAAAGCTTTTATCAAAATAGAAGATATGAATGGTCAACAACCTTGAATCAATTTGGTTGAACCAATAGAAACATGGACATTATTACGTATGTCATATTAATATTCTGTTTGCGTCTATTGTCTAGGGAGTATTATTTTTCAATCATACTATGAATTACATATTTAATTTATGAAAACTTAAGACTTGATGTAATTTAGTGTTACTTTCCCATTTAGTTTCATTTGTGTAGGAAAATAAGATGGTTGGATCAAGAATGATCATGTATAATTCTAATGACGGTTTCCTTGATTAAAAAAATAAAAATAAAACTTACTAAGGAACATATAGAGCACCCCTGCTTTCGAATGGCAAATAGGAGGTATGATTTCATGAGCCTTATTTTCTGATGGTATAAGATAATATTTTAACTAAATCAATAATATTATGAAACAAAATTTTGATTATATGGTTATAAAACCATAAGGTTTTTTTATTTATACATTGTTTCATAAAATTTATAGATACATATTTGGTTGACATATATTAAAAGTACAATGTATGATAATTTCTTTTCACGAGTCTTTTCTTTTAATGAACTTATTTATTTGGCAGTTTTACGGAACCATTTATTTATTTCAGTATGAAATTTGATTAACTATAAGTTTCATAGCATGAAATACTATGTAGGAATATCATGTGAACGTATGGGAAATAGATTAAATTTTGTGACGTGTTTTGCTATGTCAATTTTAATTTTATATGGATTACTAAATTGACAGAGATGCCTATTTTGCATTTCAATGTAGCTAACTGTTGCATATATCTTTCTCTTGTATATCAATAATCTTTATATAGGTTTTTATTGTTATGCATATAATCACGAAATGTTAATATTTTTAAAGGTTTGAGGGTGAGTCCCTAAGCATTTTAACCCAATATGATATTTGTTAAGGGTAAGACGGTGGATTTAAGTTCCAACGCACCATGAGGGTAAGACATCGGGTTTGAGTCCTGATGCTCCATGATGGTAAGAGTTGGGTTCGTGTCCAACTAAATATGGTCTAACATGACTTTATATGTGTAAGACATTAGGTTTGAGTCCCAATGCACCATATTGATGATATAATGATGACTAAGGATAAATAATGTATTTTTCATGAAAAATCATGAAACTTGTCCCACTTGATTCGCACCATTCTTGAATTGAATATGGTAGCGGTGCATATTAAATCTAAATAAAGATAAGTGGTTGACCAATGAACATGGACGTGCCAAAGATCAAATAATAATAGTCATCATTATGGTAATTGTAAAAAGGAAAACAATAAGGATCTCAAAATAGTCCTTCAAAGGTGAAGGAATATGTATCAATGTGATTTGTTAATATGAGACATTATAGTCCATTCGTTGAAAACGTGACTTGTGATAAGCATTGTAAATGCATGCTCATTACTGAAAATGAATGTGAATATATATATGTGATTCAAATTATGCATAAGAATGTATTTATGCATGGTTAAATAAATACTACAACTCACCTCTGAGGGAGGTTTGAGAGAAAGAAAGATAATGAATATTATTGTGTGGTCATATGAATATGTCATTGGTCGCTTATATATGATATGCCAATAATATTTTGTCATGCTTATAAAAATTACTAAAGGCAAAAGTAAAGCAAGAAATGATTTTGACCATGACAATTATTATGAGACGATTTTCTCAGTAAAGGAGACATTCTCCATATGGATAGTTTGACAAAAGATCTTGTTGTACAAAATTAATTAAGAGCTCTGAAAAAACTAATTTGTTACTATCCGGATGAATGAAATTATTCTTGACATTGATATTGCAGAATCTCAAAAAGAAACTTTTTGAGTTTCAAATGTATTAGCCAAAGTGGTTGACATATTGAGATTATAAATGAAAGGAAGATTGATTATCTTCATATTACTATAATATACCAGGTAAATATGAAAGATTACCCGACTTTTCTTCTATTTGTACTCCACAAGTATAAGTGTGATGATGGAATCACATGCCACAAGTAAACTAGAGGTTTACTGAAATAAATATTAGTTGGCATGACCGGTTGGCCATCCTGGTTCAATTATGATGCAAACAATTGATTGAGAAATCACAATGGTATATGTTGAAGAAATAGAGGTTCTTCAAAAAAAAAAATTCTCTTGTGCTACTTATTCTCATGATATACCAGCTAAGGTTGAGATTGAATCCCTTAATATCTGGAACGAATAAAAGGTGATATATGTACGGGACCAGTCACCTGCCATGTGGACCGTTTACTATTATATGATTTTAATAGATGCATCTATTATATGGTCACATGTGTGTTTGTTATCAATTTGCAGTTTGGCTTTTACAAAGTTGCTTGCTCAAATTATTAGAGCACAATTTCAGAATAAATATTACGATAATTTATCTTGATAATGTTGGGTTAAATACAAGTTGGTTTAACAGAAACTGTATGCCTCCAAATAAGCTAAACCATTAGTTATGAGAACGAAACTCCCAAATAAAAATTTGGTATGAGGTGTATTATTTAATATACAACAATACTTGTACGCATCTAGCCAACAAGTTATGATAAATTCTCCCTATCTTAATTGGTTCAGGGTCAGGAACTAAATAATTTTCATCTAGTATAAATGTGCTATATGATTTAATTATGCCACCACAATGCACAAAGATGGGTGTTCCCAAAGAAGGTTGGTAAATGTGTTGGTGATCCTAGCATTAGGGGGAGAAAATGGGCAACTGGAAAAATAATATATGGAATGAATTATTATGAGTGCAACTAGATCGTCGTACAAGAAAATGTGAACTTGAAGTTCTAGTGATAATTCATTTCCGAAATATTGTCAGACACATTTGCTGACCCAAAGCTAAATGTTATATTACAGCTGCTAATGCTCCTATTAGAATAACGTCCATGATGGATAGAGTTTAGGGAACACATGAAGCGTAATAGACCAATCGGTTCCAAAGATAAAACTCCTTGAAGAAGGAGCGGAGCAAATGATCAAGATGGTCATAACAAGGAGGCAAGTGCTCTAGAAGGGCACCACGACATAACACTCTATAAGACCTCACAAAAGAGGCTCAAGTACCTGAAAATAATGAGATCTTGATAAGTTATGTCGGTATTGTGTGATGATGGAACCGATGTAAAATGATCATCGATGATATTGTTGATATACTGTAGAGATCATTATTATTATTATTGACAAGGATCTTGAGCTCAAATTTGCCATGGAATTTGGACAGATAAGTGATTGGTCAATGAAAAATACGCAATCAAGATTGACTTCACTTGGAAAATGTGAAGTTTTGGACTGATAGTCCCTAACACCTAAAAGTATAAAGTAAGTGGGGTGACACAACATTTTACGTAAATGTCCTGTCATTGATTATAAGGAAACATTTTCCCTTGTGGTGGATACAATTGCTTTCAGATTTTAGTCTGACAATCCTGATAAATTTGATATGCGTATATAAAAATCATTGTTCTGAAGTATATTAAGGTTCCCCAGAAATTTATTAAATAGAGCTTCAGAAAATTCTTATGTGGATTAGAGAAATCACCCGTACATAATTTATTTTTGTGCTAATTGCAATTGATGCACTATATATCTTACTAGAACCATGAGTATAACAATATGCTAGCGAGATATAGTTTAATTCCTATATAACGATACTAGAATACTATTAGTATTATATTGCAAAAGGAATCATTGATATATATTTGTTTATTCTAACAAATAGTGTCAAGATTTTGGTGGTTATGCAAATGCAGGCATTTTCTGAAGTTCGTTCTTCAAATAATCTATTTGTGTGTGTGAGAGTACTGTCATATTATTATTTTACAAGGCAGTTAATTGTTGATACTTATCCAAGTCATGTCAATATACCAGCAACTGATAAAGCAAGTGACTCAACACACAACAAATGTATGACTTTTTCTTGAAGAGAAGATTCAAATAATTGTGAAGGCGATGATATTTGTTTATCTCATTTAAAAGATGGATATATTGAAGGAGACAGAATAAAACATATATTTCATCAAAGTTCTTTATCAGACACAATTTTCACTGAGCGGTGAAATAGATGTTCAACAAATTTGTTCGCTTGATAATTTAGTGTTTTGTTCAGTGAAGCATGAGCAACATCAACATTTGAGAAGTTGGTGTACAAGATCTGAACACGTTATCTCAGAGAAATAAATTAATGTATTCATCAAGGGGAGGCAAATGCGCGCTGTACTCTTTTTCCCTTAGCTATGATTTTATCCCACTGGATTTTTTCAAGCAAGGTTTTTAAAGAGGCAGCAAATAATGCGTATTACAAGATATGCGTACTCTTTTTTCTTCACTAAGATTTTTTCCACAGGTTTTTTTCTTAGTAAGTTTTTAACGAGGTACATTATCTGTGAACATCCAAAGGGGAGTGTTATGAAATATATAAAATATGGATGTCCACTAATTAAATATACCTCCCACTTCTCCATTAACCTCCCACTACTTCTTACCAATATGTTTGTAACTCTCACACCTTCATAACCTCCTCCTTGATCTTCCCCCATGATCTCAATAGTTAATACCATGTTCATGGTATTCTTTTGTATTACTAATATCATCCTATAAATAGAGGGTTTGAACATCAAATTGTATACAATTGAATATATGAAAGAAATAAGAATCTCTCCTCTCTTTCTCTCTATTTCTCTTATCTATTTTCTTGTCTTATGTTATTGCTTTGAGCTTAATTTCTTAATAATATGTTTATATAATGCCTTAATGCCAATGATATTCTGGTAATAAATCATTTGAGACACTCATTTTTCTTCTTTGTTATTTGTATTATTTTTACTCACGTAGGTTCTTAAAAACTACCAAAATGGACTCACTTGGGATATTTTTGAGCAATTTAAATGGGAAAAAAAGGAAGAAAATGAGGCAGAAAGAACTTAAATTTTACTATGGTTGATTTGCACAATTTGTTCAATTAACAAATTTGATTTAAGTAATATGCTAATTTATTAATTTCACAATTTGTTCCTTTGTTTTATTCCAAGAGACCAATTCCACTATTTCTCTATATTTGGCTAGTTAAAAAATGCTGATTGGGACAAGTAAATTTTAATTTATTTCAAGTACTTTATGAAAAAATAAGTGTATTTAAAATTGATTTTTTTGCTGCAAGGGAGGATTTCATTGATAAATAATAAAGTACAGAAGGTGTTCAAAGAATATTCCTAGTGCCAATTACATCTGAGTGAATTTGCATAAGGTAAAATGGGGTGGTTCTTCAAAATATACGATTGGGTGTGGTGGTGGCCCTGTGTTTCGTTTTCCAAATTTAGCCAGTGCGTCCGCCACTCTGTTACTTTCTCTCATTATGTGATTAAGTTGTTGGATGTTGAGTTCCTGGATCATTGACCTGCAAGATGTTATGAGTTGTGAGAATCTTATACTACCGGATTAAAGTATTTGGAGTAATACCTATGAGTCTTATTCGGCTATTAATGGACGGAGGCTTTGGTTGATTGCAATAGTAAGGCCATGATATAGTGCCAACAGTTCTGCTTGTAGGACATTTGTATTTGATATGTGCATTGCAAATTCATAAATTCATTGTCCTGTGAAGTCACAGAAGACTCCTCCTGCTCCTCCATGATGTTGGGTCGAAGGCTCCGTCAATATTGAGTTTATAATAAGGTGCTTGAGGTTTTGTCCAAGGATTAATTTCTCTCTTACCCTTGATTTTTTTGTTAGGGATATTTGTTAAGTAATATACTTGGGACGCTAGTGAGATAATTGTGGTGGGGTTAATTTGGTGATTTTGGTTTTTGAAATAATTATTATTGCGGTTTAGCCATAGTTGCCACAGAAGGATGGGAGTTAGAATGAAGGATGGTATAATAGTGTTAGGTTTTATGTGAATTTGTGTATGTGAGGTGCATAGTTTGTGTATCCATTGTATGAGGTTTGTTGAAGGTGTTCTTATGTGGAGGTGATTTCACAAGTCTTTTGCTGGTTTGCATTGTAGAAAAATATGTGGGATGTCCTCTCGTACATTAATACAATTCGGGCAGTAGGGGTTGCTAGTGATTTGTCTATGGTGTAGCAATGATTTGGTTGGGAGTTTTTTATGTGTAAGGAGCCATGAGAAATACTTTATTTTTGGTAATGCGGTTAGTTTCCAAATCCAATTATTAAGAAATTTTGTTCTACAGGGGTAGTCCTGGTGTATTATATAAAGATTGGCTAATGAAATGGTAAATGATCCATCATTAGAGTGGTTCCAGTAGGATGTATCATCTCCTTGTTGGGCTGTAAGTATGAGAGTGTTTTGAATGAGGGCTATGATTTGAGGGGGTAGTTGGAAGGAGAGACTGGAGGTGTCCCATATTGTGCGCGAGATGAGTTGTGTCACTGGTATAAAGAGTTCGTGTATTTGAATAGGTCCATGGATTAAGTGTCTTGGAGATAGATTGTTGGCAATCCAGTGATCAGTCCAAATATTTATGTTTTTAACATTAATTATGTTCTAACTGGTTCCTGAGCGGCAATAATCAATATTTTTAATCATGCTTTTCCAAATATAGGAATCGTTAGGGCGAAATTTTTGTTTGTATAAATAATTTTTGGTAAGCTCTTGCGGGTGATCGTATTTTGCTGATAAAATTGCTATCCAAGGAGAGTTATTGGGGTGAGTATATTGCCAAAGAAGGTTTGTTAGCATGACTTTATTTTTTTGGGCTAGCTTTTGTATTCCTAAGCCCCCTTCTGATTTAGGCGTGATTATTTTATCCCAATTAATTAAATGTAGTTTGTGTTTTATATCAGTGGAGCCCCAGAGGAAGTTTTGCTGGATTTGTTCGAGTTTGTGTATCAGTTTGGGTGGTAGTAAATTAATCTGCATTGCACATGTGGGAATTGTGTTTAACACTGATTTGACTAGGGTTGTTCTTCCCGCCAGAGTGAGGAATTTTAATCTCCAACCAGTTAGTTTTGAGGTAATTCGATCAACAATGTATTGGTAATCAAATGTTTTAGGTTGCGTATGTCTGATTGGGACCCCTAAGTATTTTCCTATATTTGTGGTGATGGGTATATTTAAGGAGTTTGATATGGTTTGGCTAATAGAAGGGTTTATATTTGCTGAGAAGAGAAGTTTTAATTTTTGGAAGTTGATTCTTTGCCCAGATAATTCACTTAGTTGGTGAAATATTTCAATAATTGTAGAGGTATTAGAGGTGGTATCTTGTGCTAGGAGGATGAGGTCATCTGCAAACATGAGATGCGAGAGAGGTGGAGCATTTTTATTAAGTAATATGGGGGTCCATCGACAAATGTCTATGTTGTGCTCGATAATTCGGGATAATAATTTCATATCTATGATGAATAGGTATGGTGATAGGGGGTCTCCTTGTCTTATGCCTCTAGAAGGTTGGAAAAAGGGGGTATGAGTACCATTAATGATTATGGATATGGAGGAAGATGTAACACAAGACACTATGAGGTTAATCAGGGGTGGCAGAAAGTGTAAATGTTGGAGGGAGAAATGGATAAAGGACCATTCTAGTCAATCAAAAGCTTTTTTGAGGTCTATTTTTATCAGCATATTCCCCTCTTTCCTTGTTTTTTTAAAGGAGCAAATGATTTCTTGTACAAGAATGATGTTGTCAACTACCATACAACCTTTTAGGAAGCTGCTTTGAGTTGGATTGATTAATTTGGGGAGAAAAAGTTTAATTCTATTAATGATGATCTTAATGATGATCTTATATATTGTACTGCAAAGGCCAATCAATCTATATTGGTGTATGGATTCCGGAAAGCTGGTCTTAGGAATTAGATTTATATTAATTTTATTAATTTTGGGAGGAATTGTGGATGTATGGAAGGCTTGTTGGCAGGTATGGATTACAACTTGCTTTGTTTCAGACCATAATTTTTGGAAGAAAATTGGATGTAGGCCATCCGGTCCAGGAGCTTTGAGAGGTTTGAATGAGTTAACTGAATTTATGATCTCTCAAGTAGTTAAGGGTCTTTTTAGTGCTTGGATATCATCATTTGTAAGTGAGTTTGAGAAGGTAGGAATAACTTCGTTTTGGAATTGAGTTAGTTGAGTAGTAAAGAGGTTTTGATAGTAAGTTAGGATTGTATCGTGAATAGTTTGGATGTCAAAAGTCCAATTTCCTAGTGAGTCATGGAGACTCAGAATTCTATTTTGTCTACATTTTATTATTGTGGAGAGATGGAAGTAGGACGTATTTGCATCTCCGTCATTTAGCCATTGGACGCGAGATTTTAATTTCCAGTATTCTTCCTCTACACGGAGCAAGTTGTTAAAGTCAGTGATGAGTTGATTTTCAAGATTGTAGTGGAAAGAATTTTTATTTTCTGGTTGCATATTTTGAAGTCCTTTTAACCGGGCAATTAGTATCTTTTTTTTTGGTAAAAGATATTCCCAAAAGTGTGGATGTTCCATTCTTTTGCTAGATCAGTAAAAATTTTCAGTCCTTTAGAGTAATCTTGTTCTTCTAGCCAAGTGTTTGCTACAACATGTTAAAATTGAGGGTGTTGTAGCCATATTGTTTCAAATTTGAAGATTGGAGTGGGTTTGGAGTAAGTTTTGGTTAAGTTTAGGACTAGAGGGCAGTGGTCAGAGTGTGTACGTGCTAGTTGTTTAACAGTTGAGTCTTGGAATAATTCTAGCCCTTTAGGGTTGCCGTAAAATTTGTCCAGCTTTTCCATGATAATAGTATTGGGATGGTTTTTGTTGTGGTTAAAGTTAGGCTTATTGGTCCAGGTGAATCTAGGCCCTGAGAATCCCAAGTCTACCATTTTAATATTACTAAGACATTTATTAAATGTGGAGGATTTTTCAAGTTAATAGTTGCTCGACCAAAATTTTTATTAGAAGTGGAGACTTCATTGAAGTCACCACATAGAAGCCATGCAGTTATAGTGTTTATGCACTGCTTGAAGATTGCTCCAAAGTATTTTTTCTTTCATTAAAATTGTTACTAGCATAAACTAAGGATGGTAACCGTGAAGGTGATTTATTTACTTGGACCATAGCGTGTATCTCTTAACTTGTGATTGCTACTGGGTTGATGGCCAGTTCATGTGGTCGTCATAGAATTACTATTCCACCTGATTGTCCTTGTGCTGCAACATGGATTAAGTCTGAATAGTTGAATTCTATGAGTAGGGCGTTGTGGTCAGCTATTCTTGTTCCTGTGAAGCAGAGAATAGATGGGTTGTTCCATGAGATTAGGAATCTGAGGTTCCAGCGGAATTCTAGATTGTGAGCTCCCCGACAATTCCATAGTATTATCTTCATTAAACTTTTATGTTGTGGGATGCTCTTTTTTGGAGCTCTTGGTAATTTCAAGTACTTTAGCAAGCGAGGGTCATTGTAGAGGGCTGCTGGTAGTTGCTTGTCTTATGACGTTGGGATCGCAAGCAAGGTCTATCTCTTTTCCAATGAGAAGGGGTTTAGGCCTGAATTTAATGGGTTTTCCTGGGGTTTTGGTGGGAAGAGAGTTAGGAATATTTCTTCTATATTTCCTAACATGGAGGTCATCGGAGGATCTTTTAAGGTCTAGAATTTTATGAAGGACTTCGTTAGGCCGTTGTTTTATTTTGCTTGATGGCGGTTTACCTGTTGTGGTGCATGGGGTGGTGAGGTGGAGATATGGTTGGTAGTTTCTTGTTGTTTCAAAGGTTGTAATGGTGTTGATAAGGGAGGGGCATGTGTCGACACTGGTTGATGAGGTTGGTGGGTAGGTGTGAATTATGACTAGTAGTTGATCTGTGGGGGTGTAATCTAATAGGGGAGGTGAGTTGTTTGTATTTTCCCTTGTTGATATTAGTTGAGAGGGTTCGGCGTTTTTCAGAGAGGGGTATCCTGGTGGTGGGTTAGGCGTTAGGGTGTTTGGTGAGGAAATATCTGGCGAGGCGGTGTTAATAATTGTGAATGTAGTTTCAGTAGTTGGTTGAAGGAGTAGGCCGTTGTTATTGTATTTTAAAGTTGTGAGAACTTCTTATTGTGGTTGAACATGTGGTAATGTTGGTGAAAAATTATTGGAACAAATATTGGGTGGGGGTTTTATATATGGTGATGATGGTGAGGCAGTAAAATGTATTTTGTGAGGTGAGGAGTGGGGAAGGTTGTTGTTGTTTGGTGGAATGAAAGATGTGTCAGGGTTGAGAATTATTTGCTAGGGCATCATATCTTCGCTAGTGTTTTTTGAATTTTGTGTGTGTGGTTTGTTCATATCCGGGGTTGATTTTTGGGTAGCAGGATCATGGTAGTTGTTTTGCTTTGTTGGTTTCTTGTTATTGATTTGTTTTGTAATTATGTATTTGGTATTTTTTTTGGTAGTGGTGTGGCGAGTTGGGTGGAGGATTGTGTTGTTTGCAGCTGATATAGAATGGGTGATCGCTTTGGATTGGTGTAGATAGATTAGTCGCTGATTTCAGATTAGTAGGGAGTTTTTGTTTTGTTTGGATTGGTGAAAATGTGGGTAGGAGATCTTTGTCCTTTGCTTGATTATTTTCTTGTGAATCATTGAAAATAGGGGGAACAATGATGGTAGTGTTATGATTCCTAGGAAGTTTTGTTTGTTTCTTGTTGAAAATTATTTTTGTTTGTATCCGTTTGGATATTGCTTCTATTTAGGGGATGTAGGGGGAGGGGATGGTTTTGGTGTATTACTTAGGTCTACTATGAGCGTGGAAGTTGGTATTCGAAATGGTGATGATGGATATGATGATTGAGTTGGGGTAAGGTTGATTGGGGTGTTTATAGGTGGTATAGGGTTAGTTTGCAAGGTATTTGTGTTCCTAGAGTGTTGGTCCGGTGTAGAGTATTGTGTAGAAAATGTGAACTGGTTTTGTATTGGTATATTATTGGTTTGATTTGTAGTTTTGTGGGGGGTCAGGTGGGGGTATTGGTCTCAATTCGAGTGGTATTGGGGGTTATGGGGTGATTTAGATTTTTTGTGGTGGTTTGAGTGGCATTATCAGATTTATTTTTGTTTTTTGGGTAGGATACTGTTTTCCATTAGTTGGGGTAGTCTTCATCGCAGGGTGGTGTGATGGGGATGTTCTGTGGTTGATTTGAGGTGGAAGGAGTTGAGAATTTGGGGCACTAATGAAGATTGTGCCCTAGGCAACCACATTTTGTGCAGATGATTGATGACTTTTCGAAGTGAATTTGTTGAGTATGTGTGCCAAGAAGGATTTCTGAGGCTAGGATTTTTCCTAGTGGTGCTAGAATACAAAGCCTAGCATATTGACCTCTATATGCATGAGATGTGCATATGTCTACTTTTATAAGAATGCCAAATGAATTCCGCAAATTTTTCAGAATTTGCATGTCGTAGTATTCAGTGGGTAATTCCTGTAGTCGGATCCGAACTGTGGTATAATTGGTGTGGTTTAGAGCTGGGTTGACTTTTGGTTCCTATTGCCGAATGGTGAGGTATTGAGAACCTATGAACCAAGGACCATGTTGTAGTATTTTGTTGAAATTAGTAGTGTGTTGAAGTTTAATGAGGTAGTAGTCATACCCTAAGTCTGTTAATTAGAGAGTTTCATTTAATTGCCAGAGGTGAACTCAACTTATTTTTGAGGTTTGTATAAGATATTTTTTTCCCTAGGAGTTTGATTATTAAGACTTGGTGCCAAGGGCAATAAAGCCTAAGTTTATCATTTGTGAATATAGGTATGAAGAAAGGGTGTTGGGATGGGATGTTATTTTCATCATCTAATGAGAGATTTCTCAAGAAGTTTGATTCGGGGTTGGGGTCGATTTTGGAGGGGGGGGGGGTGGAGAAGGATGAGGTTGGTGATAGAGTGTCTCGATTACTGACCTTAATAGTGGTATTTTTGCATGGTTGATCATTGGCTTCCATAGGTTTCAATGTAGCTTTCTTGAGCTTTTCTGTGCTTCGTTTACTATAGGAATCTTTACTTTTTACCTTGCCATGTATATTGAGAGAGCACGTGTCTCCGGTTATTATATTTCAGTCTTATTAATTGCTCAATATTACTTTCCTTTTGAGTCCAATCTTATGTTTAATCACATGTTATTATAATCCCATTTTATAACAACCCCATGTTATCACGATGCTTCATTATTCCATGCGGATCCTAAATTTCACCAGTTAATGGAATAGATAGTAATAACGTTAAAAAATAAAATTGAAACGAAATAAAAATATAATACAAGAATTAACAAGTAAAAATAAAGCATTATCTCATTTTTGAATTGACAAGTAAAAGTAAAGCAAAGCAGTAAATTATCTCATTTTTATGGTGCATTGCAAAGCTTAACGACTAAACTGCAGATAAAATTTCTTATATGTTCCACTTTATAAATATATATATATTTTGTGTTGTAGAGAGTAGAGACTGCTCCTACATACAATTGTTTTCCTAGTTCTTCTCTCGTCACATAATATATATTAGAGTTAAACTCATCCCACTTTTTGAATTGTTTGATGTTGGGCTTCTCTATTATATTGTCCATATTCCATTTAACAAATTTTGGCATATGTGAAGACTGGAGAGGAAAGTTAAGTTGTATCACATATGAAATAGTTGATCTCTTTATATGGTTTAAAGCAATTTTTCACCCCATGATCTAGCTTGGACACTTGGAAGTAGGTATATAGGTCGGGTTGATTCGGATTTTCTAATTACCAAACCAAACTAATTTTATCGGGTTATTAAATTTAAATACCAAACCAAACCAATAAAAGTCAGATTTTTTTATCTCGATTTTTCTCGGGGTTTCGGGTTTTTTTCGGTTTTTTTTCTTCCATAAAATCTTCATAGCACAAAATGTAAAATTTGTGCTCCAAATATTTCTTTAATCCTAGTAAAACAGAACTATATAAGGTGTTTTTCAATAAAATAATATAAATATGAGATGGGTCATGACATTGGTACTAATATATTCAACAATAAAGATAATAAAATTGTATAAAATAATATTATTAATAAGCCATAATGAAAACAAACATAATTTAAAATTACGACAAATAAGTACTATTATTTACGTGACTAACCACTAAAAGAAAATTAATTTATACATTTTATCTAAACCATGAAAAAACTAAAAAAATAGATACTCAACATTATATTCATTCACAGTACAATTGAATTGAATGTTTTATTAGCATTAATATTAATTTGATTTTGGTTTTGGACTTATTACTAACATTTATGGACTATAAAACTTACTGGAGCATCTCAAAATTATAAGCTCAAACTTGAAATAATACATTAAATGATAAAATTATGAAAAGACTTAAGAAATATTTATAAACTAACTACAATAAATATTTTTATGTATTAAATATATTTAAAACTTCTATACATATAACATCGGGTTGGTTTGGTTTCCGTTTGACTTTTTTAGTTAAAACCAAACCAAACCAAATATGGTCGATTTTTTTTCCAACATCAAACCAAATCAAACCAAACTGTGGTCGAGTTGGTGCGATTTGTCGGTTTGCTTTGTAGATCCCTACTTGGAATATTAAGTTTACTGGATTTTGTGATTTACCTAAAATATATCCATGTAAATTCCCCGTGTATATATTCTTTTACTTTTAAAAGATAACCGGTGTGTGTAAAAACGAATTTTTTTTTACACAACTATGCACGAAACAAAAGATGCTTTTTTGTTTTTCCGTTACTTTTCTTTGAGAGCGTTGTTTCAACTTTTTATCATCTTTCCCAGACTATATATAAAGTAAAACTTTACATATCCAGAAACTTTTATGATACTTTCTTTAATTTGCAATTATATCCCCAAAATACTTTATCTTTTCATTCTGGTCCCCATATTTTCTGGGTGTAACTACCCACATGCTTGTTGGGTTTCTGCAACACTAGTACTACTATATACACACACACCTCCGTTTCGTTCTCATATTTGTCGCCATTTGGACAGTGTTGCCCACTATTCTGAGCAATAGTTTCATGAGAGAGAGAAGCAGAAACAAAATTCAAATATTTTTGTTTGAATCCCAAAACAAACATCATAAATTGTCTACCGCCACTCAACTCATAGGATTATCCTTCTGTCTTGTCTTCTCTGTCTCTATTAGGCAACAGAAATAGCAGCATAGTGACTGAAGCAAACAGCCCTCTTTTTCAAAAAGCAAAAAAAAAATAAAAAATCTTTCTTTTTTCTTCTTCAAATTTTGCTGAAGAAGAAAGAATTTGATTTTATCTTGTTTTTCATGGACCCATTTGGATTCTTCATCTGTTTGTTCTAGTTGTTGATGTTAAATGGACCCTTCTTTTTCCCCCATTATTTCACCTATAGCACCACCACCCATTTCTCCAGTTTTTTCAGCAGCAGACACATTTTCTCCAGGTACTCCATTTTCCCCTTGTTATCTCTCTCTCTCTCTCTCTCTCTCTCTCTCTCTCGGGCTTAGCTTTTCTTGGTTTTTAATTTTCAAGATCCAAAATTTAAAATTCAAATTATGGGAGCTGTCATAGGAGTGCATTTAATGTTAGACTGAATTTTTTAATATATGGGTTTTTATTGCTGTTAATTCTCCTACATTTAATGTATTTGATGTTTATTTTTGCAATTTTATACTTTATCTTTAGTAATTTGAGTCATATCTTTTAGCTTTATTTCTTAGATTTTAGTCCATATTTAGACCAAATGTGTCAAATTTAGCTTTGATTGACTTCTATTTAATCATTATATGTTATCAGAGGTTCAAGTAGGTGGTCAGAATAAGCATCATATGGATCAAAATAGGAAGCTGCTCATAGCACTAATTGCAGCTTCTACTGTATTGGGAGCAATCATATTTTTCATGATTTGCTTCTGGATTTATCACAAGAAGAGATTACAGAAATCTGATTTGGACAGCAGTCATAGTTCAGGTACATTTTTCTTGATTATCAGATATTCGAGCCGTGGAAACACCCTCTTGCAGTAAGACTGCGTATAATAGACCCTTATGGTCCGGCCCTTCTTTGGTCCCTGCTCATAGCGGGAGCTTAGTGCAATGGGGTGCCGTTTTTACACTTATGAATTATGATTATGTGATTTGCATATGCTGTGCTATTGAGTTCTTTGTCTGAGATTCTTTATTTTGGGTTGTGAAGATGGTGTGAAGGGGATTGCATTAGGACCAGTTATGTGTAAATTCAATTCTTTGAAGTCCACTTATAGTAGTAAGAAAGCAGCATCTGTTTGTTTAATGGAGTACAAGACATTAGAAACAGCAACCAACAAGTTTCAAGAAAGCGAGATTTTGGGTGAAGGGGGATTTGGATGTGTATACAAAGCCAAATTGGAAGAGGGTTTATATGTAGCTGTCAAGAAACTAGAAGGGGGAACCCAAGATGCCATTAAAGAATTCGAGGTACCAACTTTTTTGTTTTCCAAACGATCGTTCTTGCCTTGGCCATCCATCGATTTGTAACTTATTGCTATTTCCTTTTATCTCTCAATTTGGATTTGCAGACTGAGGTAGAGTTGTTGAGTCAAATTCAACATCCGAATATAATTTCATTGTTGGGATATTGCATTCACGGTGATACAAGACTCCTTGTGTATGAACTAATGCAGAATGGATCTCTAGAAAGTCAATTACATGGTAGTATTAACTTTCAACAACTTAAGTTAGTAGTATTAAACTCTGGAAAAAGAAACCTTGTTAATAACTTGCTAATTTTTTTCTTTGTTGTTGTTGTTGTCATTTTCTTGATTTGATGTGTTATTTTAGGACCTTCCCATGGATCAGCATTAACATGGCACCACAGAATGAAAATTGCCCTTGATGCAGCAAGGTGAGAAGGGTTTGTTAGAAAATAGACAAGACCATGTGTTTTTATTTAGTTTGAATGATTGACATTTTGAGTATTAACAAATTGCTACTGTTTGACCAGAGCATTAGAATATTTACATGAGCACTGCAATCCGCCAGTGATTCATAGAGATCTGAAATCATCTAATATTCTTCTAGATTCTCACTTCAACGCAAAGGTAAAAACTTTATTAGGATTTCCATTGCTTATGTGAGATTTCTTGATAACAAAATTATTGCTGTCGCGATCTTAAATTATGCAGCGTGAGAAAATGGACCCAATCTCCGGTTTTCCCTCTTAATGTTGTGTTTAATTTCAGCTCTCAGATTTTGGTCTTGCTGTGTTGGGTGGGGCTCAAAACAAAAACAACATCAAGCTCTCTGGAACTTTAGGTTATGTAGCCCCGGAATACCTTTTAGATGGTATGCCATTCTTTACTCCTTATCTTCTATTGTGGAAATGATTTCCTTTTCCTCTCTCCTTTTATTTCTTTTTCATATGAAAATAGTAATTACAATGGATTTTGAATAAAAGTTAAGAGATCATTAGAAAAGTATCCTTAAGCATAGAACTTGCACATGTGGCCACAGTGGACAGTAAGTAAGGCTGATCATTTGTTAAAGCAAACAGGTATAATTGCAGCCACTGTAACCAAATGAAATCCTTTTATTATGAGGGGCCAGTAATCACTGAGAAGTGTTTACATTTTAAGAATTATTCCCTTTTTAAGTTATAACCCCAATTAAATTAGGGCCCAAAGAGGATCTACAGTTCTGTATTCAAATACAAATAATTTACCATAATTTAATTGGGATCTTTACACAATAGCCAGCCGGATTCACGGTTTACTTTTTCAAGCCGGTGTGCATAGATTATACATTAAAAATATACACAGTTATACACATATTATATATAAATTATACTTATATATTAAACACCCCGCGGCTATTTCTAGTTTAACCGGTTAGGTGGACGGCTATGTGGGTTAATTCTTGTAACTTTTAATCCAAGCCGAATACCTTAAAGGTGGTTTCATTTAATTGTGCCAATTTGTTTTTTCTTCTCTTGTTTTTACCTCCATCCGAAAAAGTTGGCAATTTCTTCTTTTTTTTTTTTTCCAGGAAAGTTAACTGATAAGAGTGATGTATATGCATTTGGAGTAGTACTTCTGGAGCTTCTATTGGGAAGAAGGCCTGTAGAGAAACTGGCACCAGCTCAATGCCAGTCTATAGTCACATGGGTAATTATTTAATTGCTCACAGATCCGATCCATTTTATTGAATATTTCCTCATTATGACACTCATCTTTTTTGGAAATTAAAACTCAATGCTTAGCTTTGTATGGAAATGCAGGCCATGCCTCAGCTCACAGATAGATCAAAGCTTCCAAATATTGTGGATCCTGTGATCAAAGATACAATGGATTTAAAGCATTTATATCAGGTTTGTCCAAAATAAGCTCTTAGGCTAGCGGCATTCATGTCTAACAGAAATAACTCTTCCTCATTATTCCTTGCCTAAACTGAGCTAACTTTAACTTTGGAATGTGACATTTAATACTTTGTTACCCTTTTATTAGTATTACCACTAGAAAAGCCATTAAACTAATAGGGGCGGATTTAGGGGGGCGGAAGGGGATTCATCCGAACCTCCTTCGCCAGAAAATTACACTGTATATATAAGGCATAATCCGGTTTGTGCCTTTATATATATATTATATTTTGAATCCCCTTAACACAACCCAACTGTATAGCTCAGTGGTCAACGGGATTTAAAACCTTTGTGAGGTTGTTGCCGGTTCAATTCCCACTGGCATGTCAACCAACATGCATCAAGTTGAGTATATTGGTTTACTCTAGCTAAAAACTTATTCCTTTTAACTACATTAGAGCACTTGACATTGAGACTGGTGTTCTCTCTTATGGTGATTTGTAGGTTGCTGCAGTTGCTGTGTTGTGTGTTCAGCCAGAGCCGAGCTATCGTCCCCTGATAACAGATGTATTACATTCCTTAATCCCCCTTGTTCCGGTAGAATTAGGTGGGACTCTCCGAGTTACTACACAACACACGGTGACGCCTTCTTCTGCAGTGTAATCCTGATTCTGTCAAAGAGTTACTTTTGTTCCAATTTTGATGATGTCTGCCATTTTCTCTGCACATTTTTTGGTCATTATACAACTCATGCAAGTCAAGGAGGGATGTTGGTCTTGCCAGAGCAGAAGATAATTCCAGTATTCAAACTCACTTTTGTATGTAAACTGAAGCAAGTGAATTTTGATTTATGAAATTGGTGTATATAGAAAAGTCATCTGAACTGTTAATGCATTTACAAAAAAAATGGATTTTTCATTTTCCGGCTAAGTAAAATTTATTTATCTGGGGATATTTAGTCCCGTGGAAAATAATGCGAGAAGTAGGATATCTATATCTATATTATATTAAAAGGACGGTAGTGAAGCATGAAATTAAGCCAAGTGGCATAATGAGAACAAGCCACTTCATTTTTATGAAATCTATTTGTTGGATTCTATTTGTATAATATTGGAAAAATTAATATTTGATATTCTTTTGTATCTAATTAATAATTGGAAAAAAAAAAAAAATCTGTTGGGAATGAAAGATGAAACAGAGCTGTCCGTGAACATATATTACCATATTTGGAGTAATATTATATGACAAATAATATTCACAGTTTCATTCAAAAAGTTATTATTTGATATTCTTTTGTATCCAATTAATAATTAATTTTTTTGGTGGGAATGAAATATGAAACAGATCTGTCCGTGAACATATTTAACCATATTTGGAGTAATATTACATATGACAAATATTCTGTTGAAATATGAAATTAATGCTTTGAGTTAATATGGGTAAGAGAAAAAGGTGTATGAAATATTCTGTTGACATAAAAATGGAAGGAGAGAATTCTTTCCAAAAAACGTGTTATGGACCAAAAGTCCAAAAATAAGTAAAAGAAAAAGATCATTTTGACATGACAATATATGATTACTTACACTTGCCATACAAAATTACATGATCATCGATTTGTAATACTATATAAAAATTTCTTTTATGGGGTTTTCCTTCTGTACGTTGCTTATTGTTTTGCTTCTGTACATTCAATATATATAGTTCATTATAAACAAACCTTTGTTCAATTAGATGTACCGCAAAATATGGCCGCAAACATTAATTATATCAGTGAAATATCGAGTACCAAAATAGGTTTAAATTTGAAGGCTCGAGGTGTTAGATTATGACATGTTCCAGATCGCGAGAAACCAGACAATCTTTCCTGCACGCTTAAATTACTTATTCAGGATGAAAAGGTGCATAATTTTATGGGCTATTAATTTTTTTCGTTACTAGGTAATTTGAATATTGGAGTTATGTCGTATTTTTTTCCACTTATGCGTGTATTTAATCCACTTAAAAAAAAAATAGAGTCTAGATGGAGATTCATCGTGGTTCGATTTACAATTTGAACTGGACATAATTTTTTCAATTTTTAATTTACGATTTTCTTAAGAGATCTCCATGTTTGATTGGATATAAACAATTCAAGATGTTATTTTACAGAAAACTTTATCTCTATTTCTTTATGAATTTGATGAAATATGCTGATTGTCAAAGTTTTTACTTTTGTAGTTATCATTACTATTTCTTCGTAATGCATAAAGGAGGAACTTCTATATTTTAGCGGATTTCCCGTTCAAATGGTTAAGCCAGTAGTCAAAGAATTACTTGAATTTCAGCAATCGAATATGTTCTGCGTCGTAGTTACTAGAGAGGGTCATTTTCCTACTCTAAATTTCTGACTGTGTGATCTCTGGTTTGATTATATGCACCAATTAAAGTTAGTAATTTCTTTATAGATTTTTTCAAGGCCATCCATTGAAGTAACGAACAGCCACAATGATGCCTCTTACATAGGAAACGAAATCGCTTGAAATGAGCATTTTCAGGTTCTGTGGTGGTGGTATGATTATTTTCTTAATGCATGTGATAGCGCGACAATCTCAGGTTTCAAGGAAAATGAATAGTTCTGCTTTCTCCGATAAAATATTTTCGTCAAAAATAAAAATCAAATTTTATGATTGAATCATAAATTATGAAATTGGTGGCTTATAAAATTGAATGTGTTCTATTGAGTTTTTGATTTTACAAATTTGAATTTTCTTGCATATATTCATCTAAGGAATTTGGCTACCAGATAGTCTATGAGAACAAAGATACGATATGTTTTAGTAGTTGGTAAGTAAATTTTTTTTTAATTAAAAGCATATTTTTATGTGAGTGCTCATCGCTCTTCTTAAATAGTATTTTACACACTATTTTATTTGTCGAACAAATGGCATTGAAACATCTAATTATATGATCTTTTTGGCTTTTCAAAGATGGAGAGAAAATAATTGAATCTAAGTTAGAATTATATAATGACATTAACTTACAAGTATTTTCTGCCGAAAAAGGTATATCGATACTTTATAAGAGATTGTATAAAATTTTATAATTTCATTTGGAAGTCGGCATCTGCATACTTTTCTTAAATAATGGTATTAAGTTTTGCTGAAAGAATTATCCCCACGAGAGTTGCAGGGAAGGTGAATTTGGCATACAAGTGAGACTCTATAATTTTTATTTAGAATTATAATTTCATCTTGGTACTTATCAATTCGACTTAAGAAGGATTTCTTTATATTCTCCATTATTTTGAATTAGGTACGGAGCTTGCAAGAAGTCAATTTTAAGCTATCAACTCTATATATTTAGTTTTGAATGAAATAATTATGAAAGTGGATCAATCAATACTTCAGAAGGTCAATTGTGTTCTTTTTTAAAATTGCTTAGTCATCCAGGCACTTATCTTTTGGTAAGTCCATGTATCACTTTTGGTAACCAAAGATAAGAAATCGAAGTATTTCTAAAAATGAAAGATACAGAGGTATTGTCATACAAATTTAATATTTAAGTTGTTCATGAGGAAGATTGTAAATTTATTTATCACTCAATCTTTTTTTTTTTTTTGTAACTAAATTATTTTATTAATCACCAAGTAGCAATTATAAAACAAAGCATAGCTAACACAGCTTGCTCATCTTTTTTATACTCATCAAAACTATACTACCTAGAAACATAGGCTATACACAAAACATTTGTTTCTAGGAGTAACTCTAACACTAACTATATATGCTATCTCCTTTGACAGTTGCTCCCGTGTTCTGCTTTTTTTCTCAGAGACTCGGTTGTTTCTTTCTATCCATATGTGATACACTACTTCAGCATATATCATCTTGACCACCATCGCATACTGCCTTTTCCCTTTAGCACTAGCAATTGTCCATTGAATGAATTGTTGCCAATTGACTCTTCCTAGAAATTGCTTACCAAGCCATTTACACATTCTGCTCCACACTTGAGTTGCATATTCACATTGCCAGAACAAATGATCTCTTGTTTCCCTCTCTTTCTTGCACATCACACACTCAACATCAACATTGATCTTCCAGTTGGTTAACCTGTCACAAGTCATCAGCCTTCCATGTATCATGAGCCACATTATGAACTTTGCGTTAGACCTTGATGCATTTTGAAACATCAGTGACTTCCATTTCATTCGTCTGTAATTTCCAAGTAAGTGAAGTTATATTTGTCTGATCAAACTTTTCTTCTCATTTGGTGCAAGCTGTCCAGCTTCTAAAGTATTGTATGCCTCGATTACTTTCCAATATTCTTTTTTTGTATTAGATCATAGTTGGTGAGTAAAATAAAGATCCATAAAATAGCATTCTCCTATAAATTTTCTCTAATCCTCTCCTTTTATAGCGAGACATGATTTTGCTATGTTCAAAATGCTTTACTGAGTTACTTTGTTAATGGCCTATATATATATATATATATATATATATATATATATATATATATATATATATATAT